>JAHPZR010050429.1:20000-38911 GCA_019787425.1 Platygyra sinensis | reverse complement strand
CAGGGTTCTTGTTAAGAGGCGGTAACCGGTAATTTTTACCGGCTGTTCAAGTAAATGTTACCGGCTGTTTCACTGAAATATTTACCGAAATTATCCAACGAATGTTCGTCTGTTCAAAGGTTAAATCCCATTTCGTTTATGGGAAAAAATTGCTTTCCCTTCGAACCAATGTTGTGAAGATATTTAGCAGATGTTACCGCTTTGAAAATACATCATTTGTTGAAGCAATCCAACTTGTTTTTCCACCCCTCGAAACGACGTTCGCCATGTTTCCTTTCCATTCCTCTCGCGGCCAGGGGAAACCCCCCATAATCCATTGAGAAACGTTTACAAAATGGCGTCCACACGTGGAAAACGACAGAAAGGTCTGTTAGAATTTGGTTTTAACCAAAGCGTCAGAAAAGCGGTGGTGGGTAAAAATCAATAAAATAGTACAGTATAACCTACTTTATTTTGCTGAGTATTAAATTAATTTAACAGCCGCTGACATGCGACAGTGATCGATACGAACGTCAAGTTAACACTTGAAAACGCTTGCCCGTGCATTGTCTTCTGAATCCTGAGTTTTGAGCACTTGTATTTTCCCTGTTGCAGTCAAAGCTTAGTAGTATTTCAAAGTAGTTTTTAGTATTAAGTTTGTTGAAGAAAAGTAATATAATCTTGAAAGAAAAAATGAATAAACGTTGCATAATACTAAAGTGCCACAGTCAATAAATAAAAATGATCACTTTGACTATAACAACAATTTGTTGGTTCATGAAAAAGGGTGCCACGAGTCATGTTAAAAGACACTTTCAATCACAGAAAACCCAGTAGCTCCCGGGGGCTTCGCCCCCTGGACCCCCACCGGGGCACTGCCCCTGGACTCCGGTGGGGGCCTACGCGGCCCCCACACCCCTGGTGTGAAGAGCAGGTAACAAAGTTACCTGCTATTTCTGGTTTTTTACCTTCTATGAAAAAATTTAGCAAGAACCCTGTGATCCTAATCAAAAAGTGCCAGAATCTAATTTTGTGGGCATAGCTCAAGACTACATTATATTGTGTGTTATATTTTGTATTTTATTTCTTATTTGTGTTATATTTGAAGAGGTTTATACATGAAGCTATACAATTAACATGTCACATGCTCATTCATTTACCTCCTGGGCTTCGAGCTCCTGCTGCAGTGAAGACTGCCGAGCAAATGGTGTGCTAGTTAAAGCTGGTCCATTTTCAACCAACTGGCTCTTTTCTGCAGACAGTTCACTTCTTTTATGCCTGTAAAGCAAAATAATGATAAATAAAATGTAAATTAGGTGAGCACACTAGACCTCCTTCAGTATAGCAAGTTCTTTTCAGCATCAACAGTGCAACTGGGTATGCCAAATGTTAAAGACTAAAACTTGGAGATGTACCTGAGCAAGTCCTCTTCCAGTTCAAAAATACGATTTTGTAATCTGCCTTTCTCACATTTTAAAACCTGGGAAAAGGAAAAGGTAACTTCAGTAAGCCGGACAAAGAACATTATTTTTCTGTTCAGCCAGATTGCAAAGTAAGGTCATATACTTGCAACAGTGTAAGCTGGAGCAGAATTTTTTGCTTTAGCCAAAATTTCAATTGTGTCACAGAGTAACTTGAAATTATTTTTTATTCAAAATTTTCCTTCCAAATTGTCTCTAGACAGTGTTATGTAGGTCTTGTATAGTCGCTCCAACCCTGTTACTGTGCAATGGCTTGCCAACTATCAACATACTTCATACGTCACATATGTAGATGAAAAAAAAATAGAGGCTCAACTCCAGTTGGGTCCCTGAAACATTAATTTTACACTGATGGCATACAATGTACATGCATATTTACTATCACTGAAGTATAAACTGTATATTCTAAAAAATAATGATATAAGATAATATACATTGTGTAATCTATTAAATTAAAAGGTACGAATAAAGTTACACCATGTCCACTGCACAACATGTACATTGTACCTCATTTGCTGATGCCAGACCTACAATCATTGAAGAGTTTGAAGATGATTCCTGTAAAGAGAAATATGTGTCACAGACTTCAGGGTACAAAAGGGTGCACGCACATCTTTTCTTGACTAGAATACCCACTTCTTTAGTCAGACACATTACAACAGCATCACAACAATATCACAAGAAAACAAAAACTCATTTAAAGATCCCATTCATTTTGGATAACTTGACTTCCATGGTTCAATTTTTTCTAAAAGGAAAATTGTCTTTCCTTTAATTACGTCACAGCTTAATATGGAAAAGAGAAGAACGTCATCTTTAGAGGTGAGTCTTGCGTGCCTTCATATGCAACGGTATTCTTCAGAGCTGCAGGTGACGAAAATCACCGTGTAGTCGTCAATGAATCCTTTCAATAATCTACGTGCTAATACTGTTCAACCCAGCTATCTCGAATTCTCGAGGGAACAAAAAGTAGTAGTAGATATCAGGAGTGGGAGATAGCCGATAGTGGTGATACTGAGTGGGTGTGAAAAATTTATATCCAGGGACGGGAAAGGATTTGAATTCCAGTTTACGATTTTCTACTGTAGAGGGTAAATTGAATAAATTAGATAAACATACACAATAGTGGTGAAGGGGCCTAAAGAGTAACCACAGGACTCGTGTTTTATAGCAAATATTTACGTACAGGTACGGACTATTACTCAATTTCCCTTAGGTTTTCTGCCATCATTAGATCACGATATTAACTCTCAATCTACAGTTGTCCTACATGACAGTTTGAACTTGATTCAATTTACACTTGTTATAATGAGTGTGACGCAACTGGTAATATAACTTTTACCATTGGCAAACAGGAGTCTATTCAGCTGTCAATTTCAAGGCACTCAGATGAGCTGAAGGAAATTTTCGAGGCAATACCTAACAATGATACAGAGGTTCTCAACAGAAGTAGAGAGGTACTCTTTTCAGCATACTTAATTCAAATGCAATAGCATATTGTGTGATTATTGGACCGATTTCAGTATATACCGTTACTTGTTGAGCTTGTTGTACTTGTTATGCAGTGGAAAATATGTACTGTGTTCCATCGTCTACTGTTTTGTGCTGGGTAGCTTGTTTCCTTTTTTGCAATTTTGTGCAGTGGGTGGTTTTATAGCTACTTTCGTCGTATTCGCGTGATCTGTTCACTCAGTGTTTGGATTGTTTTCAGTCACCCCGTTGTTCGTCTCCTTGTATCACGGGTCATATGGTGAGAACAAAGTTGTACGATTATGTTTCACAGTCTGACACGAGTAGAAGGATGCAGGTTTGTTGGCTTCTTTATCCTAATTTCAGTTAAGCGACCAGTAATTGTTTTAACACATTAAACTGCCAGCCACCTTAAGGCAGCCACTATCCATTCCCCCGATAGGAGTCGTTGAATAGAGTTGAACTGTGCTTTAAATGAACAAGGTTTTATTTAGGTACAAGAACAAAGTTGAGTTTGGTATTTTGTTGGCCAGTCCTGTTGCAAAACTTGGCTACTTGGTGAAGATAGCATGCCTGGATATCCTTAATCGTTGTGCTGTTCACTGGCTTAATGGTTGTTAATCGCTTGATTTGAGCATCATTAAAGAATTTCTTGTATTTTAATTGCTGGTTCTTTGGTTCTTTGTCCTTTTCCCTTTCCCTTTGCGGATTCCTGCTTTTGTTTTTTCTTTAATATCAAGTTTCGCGATTCTTTTTTAGTATAGTATAGTATTATAGTAAGTTTATTGAATCTCTAGCCAGTGGCTCTTCCGATTTAATTTACAATAATTGGAAATCGAATAAAACTACCTATAAAAGTTACAATAATATCATGAAAAAAAACCACACTAATTCAGTCAGCGTTTGAGTCGGCCAGCCAGTCTGTGGTCATTATGTTGTTCTTGGGCATGAAACTTTACTTACGCCTTGCCTCTCTTGGCCTGATAGTGGATGGTAAAATATTAATATGTGGGAGGGGAGGGTAAGGCTCTGATGAACTGGTGACCAATCCGAGTGGAGGGGCTGCAGTAATAATCCTACTTGTAGTCACTTACGTGTTTCTCAGTAACTATGTTTTAGATGCTTTTCACCTGCACTTTCAGGGTGTGGGAAGAGACTCTCCAGATGGAAAGCCTGTGAATGAGTTTGAAGAGAAAATTTACCCTACTTATCAAGAGCTTACTGTGGTCCAGCAAAAAGAACAAGCCACTGAAAGTTGGCTGAGCCATGACTTGTATAAGCGGCGATCTTCTTCTCTCTCCAGTGACTCTTTAAGTCCAAAAAGTGGTAGACATGAAGTAGATGGTACTTCTGAGTCACCTAGTGGTAAATTTTTACAGCTTGTTGAAAATATGGGTCGAGAATTGACAACGTCGAGTAGTCAAACGGATTTAAAGGATTTAGTAACGACAGCCTCACAAACGGACCTTCTAAGGGAAATCGAGATGCTCGAGAGACAGATTAGTGTTGCCGATAAAGCAACGATTACTGACGAAGGTACTCAAACTGGCGGGAAGAACCGACGACGAAGATCAGGCGTGACGGAGTCTCAAACTCCAGATATCAGAACGTTAGAAAAGACAAATAAGACTGATAAACCTTCATCAGAGGACTCGGGCCCTGGTAAAACGAGTCTAGCTGTCGACAAAGAGAGGGCTGCTACAAATTTATGGAGAAAGAAGCTCTCTGTGGCATTTAAAATACCTGAGGAGTTTGATTCTTACGTGAGTGAAACGAGCATGGCGTTAGAAAGTTCAGTTGCAAGCAAAAATTTTGTGGATGGAGTGTCACTACGTGTCAGGTGTGTAATTATCTTGGGAGTCAATAAGTAATGCATGCATATACTTGTCAGTCCCCCGTATTGCAGTTAGGCTTGTTAGTTCAATGATAAATCTTGCTAATGTTTTATTTTCCTTTCTCTGAGTAAGAGTGAAAAGGGAGTTTTCTATTTCTGCATCTTTTGAAATGTGCTGAGAAGGAGATTCGATTAAGGGTAAAGTTTTTCATGGCATACATTCCTGTTTTTTTTTTTTTAAGCGGAAGATACATTTGTAAAACGCAGTGATTGTCTTGTAACTTTTCCAGTTACTTTTGTTTTACCAAGTTTCTTGTATGATTTGTCAACAGGCCAGCTCCAAATGAAAAAGAAATCGAGGTAAAGAGCAGTTACAAGTCTCTTTCATCGGTATCTAGGATAACTAATGTTGTGAGGGCCATTACCTATTAGGAAGAAATGCCAATTGGCATGTACCCATAAATTGGGTAGCGTTTTTTTTTTTTTTCCAATCTATTCTTGTTTTGGACGTGTTGCGAGGTTTCAACCAAAATGTAAAAACACAAGTAGCATGAAAATTCGTATTTTTTTCATACACCCCCCATGTATTCCTTTGAAAGACTACAGGTACTTTTGTTGTTTTTTCGATGGATAGATATATAACTTAAGTTGGATTGGTGTGGCTAATGACACGTCCTGCTCTACTTGGTCCAAGAGATAAGCGGGAGATAAATACTTCACCTTCACAGGTCGTGTGACGTGTTCTTTTCTTTTATTTTATTTTACGAACAGAAACAGTTTAAGACTCTGGTGTTGGCTTTCCAGACAGATCAAGATACACTCAGTCGACGACTGGAAATTCAGGTAAAGTGGTTTTAGGTGGATTTTGTGGCCTATACTAAAAGTTTCAATCTATCTATTGAGGCATTGCAAGTACATACAATGTAGGTCATACTTGTTTTTCTTTTTGTTACGTTTTGCTTACAGGCTCGAGCCAGAGATAACGCGGAATCCAACATGAACAAAGAGCTTCAAAGCATGTCAAATGTCCTTAAGGTACAGCGAGTTTGATCCTTACATTCAATGCTTGGTCCTTTCGTTACAATGCTATCTTAGTACTGAAAAAACTGTGAGATGGTGAAGTGTAAAAGATGTTTTAAGTGTGCTCTGTGTTATTGAATATCGTTCGGCTTTTTGAAATCATGATATGAATAATGGTAGTGACACTCATGTTTGTTCTTATGTTTTTCGTTTTTTTAAATTGTTTAATAGGAGTTTGAACAAATGTGTTTTACTAAGGATATGCAGGTACGTGATTGAAAGTAGGCAGAAATTGTGAACTTCCCTGGTAAAAAAAAAATACCTTGGTTCCTTGGTCTGCAGTAACACTATTTTGGTCTAAACAAAATCTTCATTACTTTTTAAATTTTGAAATAACACTTGTAAAATCTTGGACGTAAATGTCAAGGGCTATGCTACTTGTTATAAAGTAGCGACCGGAGAATTAAATTAATGGTGAACGTTTTTATGACAGGATATGTTGTCGGTGTTGAAGTCTCAAGTAGAAGTAATAAAGAAGTCTTCACAACGGGTGTCAACTCAAACAGAACAGCATGGCTGTGTTCAGCAGGTTAGCTGTATTGAGGTTAAATCATGCTCTGCATTTCGTGGGGATGAAGTGCTCCTCTCGTCACACTTTTGCCTCAATAGACTCGACTTTTTGTACTCCTGGGATATACATATTGTCTAGTGGGGGCCCTTCCCCGTTCGGTTACAGCCGACCCAGGGGAGGCCCAACTTCCTCCTCTATATTGGTCTGTGCACCTTCCAGTTAGGTTAGTGGAGATCCAACTCCCTGCAGGCAGAGAGGAGACCCGCCTCCCTCCTCTCTACCCAGGAATGGTCCCTGTCGGCCCGGGGGCGGCCCAACGACCTGTCTGCCTCCTCTATACCGGTGTGTTAACTACCCTGGGGGTAGGTATTTCTTTAACTAACAAAAATCCGGAGTACATGGGGCTAACTTTAAAGTTTCAATGGAGCACTTTGTCACCCACTTCCTCATTTTCAGCCACACCAGGTTGTTATTGTTCCTGTTCAGAATAATATTTTCGGGTCTGAATAATAATTTTTGTGTCTGACCCCAAAACATGAGGAACTTGATTACATGCAACAGCTAAAATAACTTACTACGAGTGCAGCACGCGGTAACTCTATCTCTTGACTTGTTTATAACATATCTGAGAACCTGTAACCTTAACGTTTATAAATACGACCGCGTTGTAGGTTTTAATGACCTTAACAATCCGTATATTGATGTGACGTTTCCGCCGATTTGCAGATAGTTTGGTGTGCTACAGAAAAATAACACTGGCAAAATTATCTTGCAACACGTATTACCCGTGTTTAAAGTTGGGATAACAACACTGTGACACTCGTGTCTGCTAAGCGTAACATTCATGATGTTTCTATTTTCAACTCGGGTGGTGATACTAGCAACAACACTTTTCAACTTGCATTTCAACTTTGTCGCAGGATTTAACCAATAGAGCACTTTTTCCGTGTTTACATAGCCTCGTCTAAGCACGAGGAGGGTTGGGAGAATTCGAGACAGTTATGTAAACCCGATAGGTAGTCGAGGGTTTTCATTACTTTCGAGAATTCTCCCAACCCTACGAGTGTTAAGATGAGGCTCTGTAAACACGGAAAAAGTGCTCTATTGATTTTATAAAATAATTCTTAAAAATACGCGAAAATCTGAAACGTCACAACCGTGTTTACATACTCTCATCTAAACACACCTATCGACCAATGAGAGCACGCGTAGTGGCTCAATTATTTGATAAAAGTTGATAGAATGTTTGCTTCACTTAACCTTCTTTTGGTTTAACTTGCCTTATATAGGAAGCTCGCATGTCATCCGGAGTGGAGATCATGATAAGCCACGCCGAGAACTTGACTCGACATTTAGAGCGTGTAAGAGAAGACCTAAATGAACTGCGCCTAAAAGAAAGATTGGTTGCTGATGAACCCGTAACAACTGGAACATTAGCTAATGGACCAACCAGACTTGGTAATAAATAACGTTGGAATAAATGCTGGCTGTCAATCTTACAAACAAGATTGGAAAAGCAATCCCTTGGCAATGGTGGATTGTAGTAAATCAATAAAGGAAAATTCAAATTACATGCTCTTAGTGCTGTTGAAAATGATTATCTATTCTAAATGATCATCTCTATCGTATCGCCTATCATTCAAGGAGTTTATGAAGGTTACAACCTGTCCCCTATCTATACCGGCAGTTTTTATTGCTTCCGCATGTCCTTAATTCATATATTTAGTTTTTACTTATTCATGTGTTTGTTTGGTTATTTATTGATTTATTTGTTTCTGTTTATTTTGTATTGTTTAGATTCTCAGAGGATGGACGGTCCTTCATCTTCCCATACTCGTCAAGTAAGAATACTTGGTATCTTTCCAAAAATCTTGGAAGACTTTTTTGTTTGTTTGTTTTTTTTTATATCAAACTGTTTTGCTAAATTTGCCAACCATTCTACTCGTCAAGTTACACAGAATGGCAGGTCTGTTTGGTTCAGTACCATTTTTTTCACAAACACTTCTTCAGTTTTATTTACTGTTTTCGTCACGAAATTGTTAAGATCTCTTTCAAAGTCTGTGCTAGCCTGTATTGTGTTTGTCAGGATAAACAACATGTGGAGAATCTTGTAGTCTGTTTTGTTTGCTAAAAAGTTTGCTCTTCCCCTTTTCATAATTGGCATTCTTTTGCTTCAGCCTGAAGCAGGAGGCGATGGTACAAAACAAAATAGCCTTCTCAACTTCGTCATGGCCTTTCACACTACCTCAATGCGTGCCAAGGAAGCTCTCCGAAGCTTTAGGCGTCGTACAGAAGCTAGCAGACAAGAGAGAGAGGCTTCAGGAGTCACGCCGCCCCGGGCTGCAGAGCCATCTACAGTTGAAACTGATTCTTCTTTGACTGAAAGCACTTCAGGAGCGGAGTCGAACAGTGTTCCAGAAGTAGTTGTCAGTGGTTCCGAGGGAGAAAAAGACGCAACAAATACACAGGAGGAAGCAGACAAGGGGCAAGCTGAACAGGAAGAGCAGCTCGCTCCTGAAGATACTCCGTCATCATCTCCAGATTCGGATGAAATCAAGGAATCCAGTGAGCATGAAAGTGAAGGGGGAGAATTCGAATCAGAAGAAGGTTCAATACAGCTAACGTAAGTTGAGACCTTTTTGTGTTTAAATGATAAATTTTCCTTCTTTACGAGCGTTGGCGGCTGACTCCAGTGTTTTAGATTCTACCTGAGAGAAGTCCCATTGTTTTTATTTCTACGACAGCGCGATTTTTGCTTACACCTGTCGCATGCGACGAGATAACAACACAACGTAACACACGAAATCAGTCCCAAATGCTTTCGGTCCGGGCATAACTGGATCAGGTCGGTGAAGTCGAGACCGGACATGGAAGTGGTCTCTGACTGGATCCGTTAAGGAAAGGCCCAATGTGTCCATAACCTGAGTTTCAGTCTCGTCGACGAAACCCGAATTAAGTCAAGAAGCATGTCTTAAACATGTTGTGTGCAACATTTCTAAGCAAGACTGATCGAACATTATTAACCAACCCTCCAGCAGGGAGTGAAATCGTTGAGTTTGACAGATTTGGAGTAACTCTCTAAAGAACTCTCTTTCTACTGTCGAGCAGGTTTTGGGCCTGCAATCTTGAGAGCACCCGCTTCCCACCAATGTGGCCCGGGTTTGATTCCTCCCTGGGTGCCATATGTAGGTTGAGTTTGTTGGTTCCCCCCTTGCTCCGATGGGTTTTGTCTGGGTTCTCCGGTTTTCCTTCCACAAAAACCGACATCTCCAAATTCCATTTCGACAAATATAGCAGACCCTGCTAAGTAATTTATTTTTATTTTATTTTTGCCTGAATTGCATGGCAAATTGCACTTACTTGAATACTCTTTGTTAAACTGTATTTTCAGAGCCAAGAGACCAGGTGTATGCTGGAGATGTTTATCAGCTGCCTTCAGGGTTACGGTTTCTATCATCATCTTGCTGGCGGTTTTGTTGATTGGAATAACCATCGTGAACAGGAACAGCAGCGTCATGATAGACAGATACTTTATTTTATCAAGAATACGTAAACTGTTGGAGCCCGTCGGACAAGTTATTTATTATCTTAAGCCACCTGAATAAACAGTTATGGTTAACTTTGAAGTCAGACACAGAATACATTATAAAAGTAAGAAATTATTTATATTTTCCTTAACTGTTAGTTATGTTTGGTAATAATATGTGCAAGGAAATCCTAAGTATGTGGTTGTCTAAATAACCCGAATAAGAGAGTAAATAGTCTATCAGCAAAGCTGGAAAGTTGTAAAATTACTGATGTGGTTGATATAGTTCAGGAGGATTTTATGACAGTTACAACAATCACATTCCTTCATCATTTTTACACCCAATTTTCTCCCACAGTAGTCATGAAAACTTCATCAGTCGCTGTACTGAACTCGCGCAAGATACCATGTATCGCAATGATTTATTATGAAAGTTTAAATATATTTATGCATCACATGTAATTGCATATTTTATACAACTATGAATTTTGCAAGTCGTGCAATGAAGTTAGACATAGATAATTGTGCTATCGTTCTTTTATAAAACGCCTAAACCATCCGTTGTCATATGCAGTTTTTAACGAACTAGCTTTTGTCTGCGATTCTACAGTTAAAACGAGACTACTGTAAATTACGATCCCGTGGGTCACAAAATCACTCTGCTAAGCCTTTTCTGTCAGCGTTTGAATGTTTCATGAATATGTGAAAATGGTAATGGCAAGTGTTTCTTGTGGTCCAGCCATCTTGCTAACACGCTAAGCCGTTGTAAATAGCAGCTTCGTGACCTTCATAATGTTCGTTTTGTAACGGTGCTCCTGGGAGAGCCTGTAAGTTACATTCGCATAGACCATTCTCATTTACCAGTTTGTCATGCAAACTACATAAGGCCGTTTTATTCGTTAGAACATTTTACCCTAAGCACGCAGATCTCTACTTCGTAACAAGAAATGTAACCCTTTGTCTTGCGTTGTTCTGACAACAGGTTTAGTTTTAACTTGCTTCACCATATTAGCACTTGGCAATGTTTTCTATATTATAGGAAAACGGACATGCACTTTCACGACGATTGTGATTTCACATTTACAGCTCAGTGACTCTGTTCTGTACGCAATTAACACCTAGAGACTTGTTCCAAACTCGGTTAACTATTTTACAAATCAGAGGTACTGTTAGATAGCGATTCACTAATATTAGTTCGTGGCATTAATTTATTAATAAATAATTGTACGGTTTCAGTAGTGTTAGTTTGTTTATTTGTCATTATCCAGAGATGGTAACTGATACATACACTTACACATCTGTTGCTTTATACTTAGAGGAATTGAACGGTGTCTACTTTTGTTTGTGCGCACACATTCTGCCCATACGTAAGGTATAGTTTAAGCGTTTGCTCGCTGGAGGTAACATTGACACAATCAACTACGCTACCAAGTAGACGACTAAGGGCCTGTTTGCATGGAGGTGGGGGACCCCAGGTAGGTGAGGTAACCCGCTTCTCCATATAATCTCTCATTTTTATTTGATCATATTTACATGATAGGTGGGGTAACCCGTCTAGGTGGGTTGCCCGGTCTGTCAGGTAGGGTAACCCTGTCAGCCGGGGTCGCATTTTGCCATGTAAACGACTCAAGGTGGGGTAACCCGCCTAGCCGGGGTCGAGTTCATGTTGCATTTGCAGGCGCGCCAACAACGTCTAGTAACGTCGCTCCGACACCCCGGGGTTGTAAAGTTTGCATGTAAACGCGGGCCATTTTTCGACCACGGCTAGGCGGGTTACCTCACCTACCTGGGGTCCCCCACCTCCATGTAAACAGGTCCTTAAATGAAAGCAAAATTTTCCTAATTTGACCAATCAAGTTTAAGAAACCTGTACTTAAACAAGGAACACCAGAATAGCAGCAAATCGCTAACCACTAACTGTTAACGTCTGCCAGCTGGAAAACTAGCTGTTATGTGTCGAAAATCATTTTGTTATACTGAAATCCAACTGTAAATATGTACCAGCAGATGGCGCAAAGCGCGAGCAAAATGGTTTACTTAATGGGGAGGTGACAGGAAAATATGTAACGGGCACCGTAAAAGTTTCCTAAAAGATTAATAAGTTAAAAAAAAACGCGTGCTTACCCCTACATTTTCTGTTGAAGAATTGGTTCATGCTTCGCCTGTGTATATCGAGTTATGGATGCACGCGGGAAGTTTGGAGAGGAGAAAGAAGCGTGAGAGTTGCTCGAGGCAATTGCCGAGAGCAACTCTTGAAGTCCTTGAGTGCTCTCCAATCTTCCCGCGTACATCCCTAACTCGATATACGCACGCGAAGCATGAACCAGTTCTTTTATAACATGGCGACAACAACGTGGGCACTACAACATGTTTTATTTCTGATTGACTACAATTAGTTCTCACGATGCACGGTGAAGGAAAACAAAGGTCTTCATTCTCCCAACACGCCACAATCAGTTAAGCAACAGTTAACGAAAACGCTTGACCTTGTCACTAAAATTGGCAATGCAAAATTCTCTTCTTCGAGGTAATTCAAACAAAGTAAAAATAATCAATGAAAATGTAGACAAAGTCAAAATGCTCACGTTGAAGTATAAAACCTCTGACAGGAAAAAGTCAAAGGCTCGAAGTAGGGTTTGGATTGTTCAGAATAATCTTCACATTGCCGAAACTTGAACAAAAGGAACTTGCACAAAACTCGACGGAAACTTTGCAGCTGTTTTGAAACTGCACACGTCATTTTATTGAGCACGGCCGTGCGTACATAAAGATTTTGTTCATGATGGCGCAGTAGGAATTAGATAGGACAAGCGCGCGTGCTATGTTATAAATGAAATGGGAGTGGCAAGCCTATTCAACAAGGGACTAGTTTCTGGTATTGAGCAAAAGGTGTTTGGGCTGTATTTTAGCTCAACCAGAGGAAGGCTGTCGAAGACGCTAAAAGCGCTATACCAACGATTTTGTTATTAGAAACATACCGAAATTGGTTTTCATGGTACCATTTACCATGCAGTTTTAAGATCTTTATAAATGTGTTTGCTTTTCTGTATGTTAAGGTGAATTCTAAGAAAATCTGTCAAGAAACATCTTTTCCTTTGTTTCAGAAAAATTCTGATTCAAGGCTACTTATCTCGACAAAATGCGTGGCTACCCCAATTTTTCTTTGCAGATTCCAATAGCCCTTGCAAAGATCTACTCTTTCCGCGTTGTCCTAAGCTGGCGCATAACTCTTTGTATTTATTAACCATTCGGCTCAAAGGTACGTTGCACTGTATTGTAAAATACTGCTGGGTATGTTGTCAAAAAAAAGAGAGCTGAAATACCCCGCTTGCTTAACATGTTTTGTTCCTGTGTAGCTTTGGCTTACGTGTCTCACAAACAGAAACAGCGTGTAACACAAGACGTCGATAGCGTGACGCGATCTCATTTTAAGAACACTGGCCAAATGAAACAACTGGAAGATACGAGGTGTCATAAATCAATCAGTCTCTTCCAGCCATTTTAAAAGAAACATCTCCACGCCTCGGTTCCAGCCTTGTAACTAAAGCACTGACACAAAAGAAACGACAGCACTAACAAACGGTTCCATGATGTACTACTTCCTTTCAGTGCAACTCGCTCGGACGTGTCTCACCGAATTAAACAATATTAGATATAAATCGGCTTTGTGGTAATATCCAGTGAAAACTGATCATTCATCCCGGGGGGGGGGGGGGGGGGGTACTCCCAGAAAAATTGGGTGGGGGTGTGCGGCCGGCTCCCCAAAACCCTTACCCTATTTATGACCAAAATCTGCGATATTCCCTACCCTATTTATGACCTGACCAAAAATTCGAAACCCTATTTATGACCTGAACCTTGCATCAAAATCCTGTTTCAGACGTACGTTATAATTGGATCCCTAGCTCAGACCAAAGTTAAATTATCGTAAACATAATTTGTGAAGGACTTTTGTTAATTTTCTTTTGGTTTCTTAAAAATATACCCATATTGAGGCTAGAGTACAAAAACCATACCCTATTTATGACCAAAATGGCCAAAATCAACCGAAATTGATACCCTATTTATGACTAAAACGGCTGAAAAACCATACCCTTTGGGGCCGCACATACCAATATAGCCCATACAAGGGAGTACCCCCCCCCCCCCCGGGTCATTCATATTCTGGTAAACACTGAAAGAGAGCTGTAAGAAAACAGGATGAAGGAAATCTGATTTAAAAGGTGTAATGTTTCACTTGAGGAATCTGTCTTTACCCATCGATAGAGATCTTCCCACCTCATTTTCAGCCTGCCTGCTGAACCAGTCACACAAATAAATCCATTCATATTGTGACTATTGGTCTGCTTGAACAAACGAGCGAGCATCGAACCTGACTGCAAAACATCTCTGAAGAAAACGAAGATGCTAAGAAGAGAAGTGCTTTGGAGGACTACGATTTTTCTTGTTTCCTTAGCAGTAAGTACATCATGAATTGTCATGTGCCATGAGTTGCATTTTTCAACCATTCTGTTTGGAAACCGGTTAGTAGCTTTCAGTGAAACGGCTGTCTTGTTCATTTTTAATAAACACGGCGTCTAAATATGTAAGTTTTGGGCGAAGAGCCTATCTGATATAATGTTGTGTTTCAAATAGCCACACGTGGCAAGAATTTCAATTCCGCTCTCAAGGCAAAGAATTTTCATATTTTGTGTCTATAAATTACTTTCTATTCTATTTAACGACCCACACTTAAGAGATCCAAACTTTTCTTTCTGAGAATTATCTTTCCATCGACCGCAATAAAGTGATTCGCGTAACTGGCCTGAGGCGTTGATCGAACCGTTCTCTCCGTCATTCAGTGTTCCTTTTAGTATTCAAAAATACGGTGGAGTGCTATTTCTTGATACTTTTTTTCTTCTGCTTAAGTTGTCATTCTTTCGACCTGTTCTATTTTTTTCTAGAGCTCATCTTCAACTTTTATTTTGATTTATTCACACTTTTAAACTTCCCGACAAGGCAATCAACGGTGGAGGAAAGGGGAGAGGGGGTGGAATTCTGCCGTTGTATTTCTAGATGCTGAAAATTCGCCACACACAAATCATTTACCTACTGACTGAACAAGACTTTTGATTGGGAATCATCCTACAGCAATGATTTATTTAAGGCCAAGACAATTTCATGTTCAGCTCTTTACTTAGATAAATCGGCGCATACTGATCTTGTGTTCCTGTTAAGATGAATCACTTCTGTTTTACCCTTGTGCTGACATCTTGCCCCGGCAACTATTAGATAAACACAATTTCGGGTGGCGATATTTAATTACAGATTTTTGACTATTCATCTTTAGCTATCTTTCCTTCTTTTAGGTCAGACTTGTTAAATAAATTTAAAATTTTTTTAAATCTTTTAGAGTCGTTTCATGGTGATTTCGTGTTAAGCGCAGTTGCTTAGGCGTGCCTCGAAGGACACAGTATCTCTGTGCAAGCTCTAAAATGGTTTGGTACGTAATGCTTTTGAAACTGACAAATCGCAGTGTACCATCTAAACACTGTAGTAGCAATACAATACAGGATGAAACAATTCTGACTCGAGAGCTGAAAGGACTGTAGATATTGTAGTTGTTCTTTCAGAAGCGAGTAACCTATGAACCTTGAAAATACTTCAAAATGTGCTGGCCTACATGCAATGAGTTTTTTTCGCCCTACTGAGAAGAACATCATCAGTTGTAACTATGATGACAGTTTTAATATAAATTTGTTTTGAACACTTGAAGTTGTAGGTGAACTAATGTTTGTACAACTGCAACTACCACCTTATCCGCTGGAACGAAACAACATCTGGTTGAAAATGTAAAAGAAAGCTTCCAAACCTCTAAGCCCTTACAGTTTATCATTTTCACTATTAAAAATATAATTCTACCCGTGCAAAATTCTAGCACAATATTTCAATAAAAACTTAAACAATGAATTTCGTAGAAATATATCCACACCAAAAGAGATGTGTTTGATCTTCTACCTTGTCTTTTTACTTCTTATTGTCCTTGCTACATTTCATCTCAGCATATTACACTGAATTGCTTCTCTATTTATCTTTTTTAAACTTTGTTACTTTTACTCGTCCTTCCTTCGCTGGCACACAATTTCGTTTGTTCAGTATCCTACGAGGCGTGAACTTTCCGACCAAGCTGACTAAAAACATCTTGCGCTAAATGCATTGCCGCTATACTGTTTTCTGCGGCATCCATTGCTTTTTGAAAAGGTATAAGGGCATAGTAAAAACCGACTCAATCTTGCTGCAACCGAAACGTTACAAATTCTCGGTACTCTTTCGACGTTTCCCTGGAAGGTTGTCTCTGTTTCCTCGGCAAATGTGTTAACTTATGATTTATTTACACATTCACCAATGCTGATCGATCTCAGTTGAAACTCTTCGTCCTTTTTTGATTTCAGTCATAGAGCATCTTTAGATTTGTAACATTAAGTTCATTATACTTTATTGATCTGATCTGAGGTATTGTTTGTAAATTGTGTTTCCTACATTGTCTGTATTATACGAACTATTTTATACTTCTACCTTTGAATTCAATTCAGTACCATTATGTCTGAAGTATCTCGCGGAAAGTACTTTATCAATTTGCTGTATCAGACTGTTCATGCATGGTCCAAAGGTCGCATGAAGAACTTCCTCCCCAATATCGAAGTCTAAAGTATTCAGTCTTATGATATAATCAGGATTCTACTTAGGTTTCTTAGGTTAACGTGTAATAAAAGTTTTTTCCCTGAATAAGAGAGAAACTGAATCGCGTGCTGAGTATTTAATGAGGAAGTTAAAAATGATTTGGTAGCATTATTCTGGTATTTGCTGTAGGTAATGGCGACGCGTAACTAAAAAAGACAAATCATAGGGCGTAAAGAAAACGTACAAATGTCTATCTCTCAGTATTGTATATAAAATACAATAGCCTTCTCCTGAGACTTCTGACAAACTTTTATTAAAGTTCTTGATTAGTTTGCTTGCCATTTCTTCCCTCTGCGTTCTTGACATGGGAGACTGCTGGCTCAGTCCGTTTTTACCATAGCACTTAACCTAACTTGATAAACAGGACGTGCTGACAAAAAGATGAGCGCTGGAATCTGGAGTTTGGTTCAGTCGGTAACACAATATTGTCAATCATTTTCTACTAATTAAATTATAAATGCCCTGGCAGAAAGACAGGATTTCCAACTTTCGAGGTTTATTGTGAACCGATTATTCGCTTTCTGCTTGAATTTTCTAGTGGGTACAAAGATTCTTTATTTTCAGTGCATGAATACTTCCTTTGTAACTCTGTAGAATACGTGCTTTTGTAACATTAGATATCAGCAAAGTGTTATGCTATACCTTCAAAACCGGCCAATCACATGTAACTAGACAGAGAAAAGAAAAACAGGATGAACGATTATCGACTTCTAAACAATGTGTTGTTCTTCTTACCTTGAGTAAACTTAGACATGAATATGGTTTAGTATTCATTTCCTCGGAAATAACCAATCGCTATTCGATAAACAACCGGATAAACCGGAAAAAGAAACTCCAGGTAATTCTGCCTTTATATAGCCCTCGACAATAACTATCCACCGCATTATCAGCATTGCAACAAAACCAGGAGCATGCACTAACATTGTATCTCGAACTAACTGGCTCTGCTTGCCGAGAAGATTACAAACCAATATTAGAACTGATTCTCATTGGAAGAGAAAATGTGCAGCAGAGCAGCGCTTCGGTGAGGATTGTGACTGGGCTGGTCTCTTTAGCAGTGATGAGTACTTTATATACTTAATGATTCTTTCTTCTGTCTTCTCTTAAATTTACATTTCTGCCAAAATAATTGGAGGAAATGGAAACACTCCTTAAAAAAGAGTTAAGCTGTAATGTTTCAGTAGTTGATGTTTGCACCAGACCTTTCTTAGATGCACTGAAGGGGAAGCTTGTTGTGGCAGATTAAGTTTGTAAACTTTTGATTGTATCAGACATTTACAATAAACGTCTTGTGTTTCTGAATACAAGTCTCTGAGAGTAACTGATGTTTTCGTAGTGCTTAAAGTGCTGCATTTCAGTTGAACCGTTCCTTAACATCATATTCGGTACATAGTGGAGTGAAATTGACATAAAGCAAATTGGATAGCAGGTCGTGGCCCGTTGCGTTCAAGTGGTACTTTAGCCAGGTTTCCTTTTTCGACTTTTCCGTCACTTCTGCATTAGTTTTCATTTTATTTGTTCACCTAGTGCTGAACAATTTCACCAAAGAAAACAAACATGAAGCGAGAACGGGACTAAACTTGCTTAAAACATCAGTGATAAAATCCAGTATATATTAAACATATGTTACAGAATCCAAAAGCGTTCTGCTGATTAAATTTCGGTTAGTTCTTGTTTGCTATAAGGCTCGTCACGCGAAGGAATTAAATAAAGTTGCTATGAACAAGGCAAGGTCTGCGCGTACTTTACTCTCGAAATTTTATTTATTGCGGGCGACAAAAGGAGCCCGCAATCCTAATCTCAACGTTGCTTTTACAAACGTATGCGCCGCAGTTGTATAGTTTGGCCCTGACTCGATTTTGCTGAAATCTTGAGTCTTCCACCACGAATGCAAGGAATGCAAAGAATGCTATTTTCTCACGCGCATCACGCGTAACTTTTGGACCTTGGATCACGTGAAGGTCATGCATAGCAGCTGCGCCGACCAATCCAAATCGAGCGTCTCAACTTGGATTCGACTTTTCTGTTCATGTTGTCGCGTTGTATGCCATTTCCCGGCCGTATTCCGTTGTATGCCATTTCCGGCCGTATTCCGTCAGCTGATTCCGTTTTAATCGAGAGTGGCAACTGTTTGTCCTTAAAGTCAATCGCGGAGCGTCAGAGTTGTTTGCCCTTGAGCTGACAAGCGCAGAGTGCGAGATCGCGTTCTTTAATTTCATAGAAGCGTGGAGCGAAAGGTGTTCGTCCTTGACTTAACAAGCGCATGGTCTGAGATCCTTCGATCTCAGAAACGTGAAGCGACAGCGTTGG
>JAHPZR010050429.1:5000-15000 GCA_019787425.1 Platygyra sinensis | reverse complement strand
TTATTCATACCTAAAATAATTACTAATTACTATTTTGGTGTTTCTGTTATTTATTTATCTACTTATTTATTTATTTTTATTTTATTATTGTATACTTGTTTAAGAATTATTTGTCCTATAATCTAATTAAGTGTGTAAAAAGTAAAATGTAAAATGCCTCTTTCTGACCTTATACCTATTTTCAATTAATAAATGGTGGTCACCCAACTAGTTTAGCTCTTTAGTTATTTTGGGTGACCAGCAACTGTATGTATTTTTAATTTATTTCTTGTTCAATTAGTTATTTAGTTAATGTTACAGTTCAAATAAATCTTGTTGTTGTTGTTGTTGTTGTTGCTTGCGTGGTGGCTGATGAACTGAGTAGCCAGTTCTTATCTGCTTATCCCGCCAAAGTCGTCTCGGTTGATTGCATCACATCATAGGGCTGTCAATCAAGGGGTAAACTTTTACTTCCGGCGTAAACGTGAAACTGCGATTTCTCCGCCAAAATTTAGTCTTTTTCAATAATTTTTTTTAAAAAAATGAAAGATCACACTTCGACCAATATTTTGACTCAAAAATCCAGATTTGAAGAAAATTATCGATCTGAAGGTGCATGGTAACCTTAAGTTATAATGTGAAACAAGGACCTAAGGGAGAAATCAGAAATATAACTAGGGCCATTTCCCTTAATACATTTATATAGTAATGAAAGTGATTGTTCATATCTTCTAAATTCCAAAGAATTCATTCCTGCTATGAACAGTACAGAGTTGTAATCCATGTCGTTTCCGATATTTAAAAGAATAATAATTAACAGCTTCAAGTTTATTGGCTAGAGTTTTGTTTATTCCTAATAAAAGTGGACTACAGTATTCCAGATGGGGTAAAATATAACACTTGTAAAAATTAGTGCAACATCAGGAGGCACCAGTCTCTTCAATCACCTCAAAGCTCCGATTTTAGCATAGACCTTCTTTAAGATGGCAGATACGTAGGCCTTGAAGGAGAGTTCATTATCAATGTGGACGCCAAGGATCTCCAGAAAGCTTTCAATTTCAATAATAGAGTTGTCAATACTAAGACAGGTTGGTAGTTAAAATTTCCCAAAATCATAGATTGAGTTTTGGTGTGATTTACTGTCAGGTAATTGGAAGAAAACCAGGTAGATAGTTTTAGAAGATCATGATTAAAGGAAAGTTCACTGACTGTGCGGAAAACAATGCTTCAGTTTCCCATTTATCTTTTCAGAGGCTAAATCAGCTTGCACCAAGGCAGAAATCATCAATTTCCAAGACAAGTATTTGCAAAGATTTTTTGGACACTACAAAGCCGACAAAGTGTATTCTTTGGTTGAAAGGTTGAGATATGCAAAGGTATCAAACGGGCCAGTAGTCTTCTTCTGTTTACATATAATTATACAAGAAAGAAACAACAACACGAGAAAAAAAAGGTACTGAACAATTCCAATTTTGAAATACCATGTTTTACTGACCAATCCAATCAAACAATGAACAATGCTTCGGGTTTCATCAGGTTTCCAAACGCGAGAAATATAACTCCAATAAAGTTATAAAATTGAATAAATACTAGTTATACAAAACTTTCGAGTGGTAAAGTGGTCAATCATCGAATACTCCACGAGTCACTTGTATTTTTCTTTTTTTTTTCGTCTAGCGCGATTTTGACGAGTACTGGGACACAAATAAGAACGGAATACTGCAAGAAGACGAAATTTTAAGAATCCTTCAGGAGACAATACATATCTCTAGAGCATGCACGACCGGGCTTATAAGATCGTGTGATATTGACGGGAATCCAGGAATAAGCAAACAAGAGTGGTTCACCTGCTTTAAAACAGAAGGTATCTCAAAGTTATACCCCATTCACACCAACTAAACATGTTTAATTAAACCAGGTGTAGAAGAATGAAAACTATTATAAAGAAAAACTGCAACTCAGGCTTTTATGCAGGATTTAGATGAACTTAAACATGTTTTTTAATTTGTGCTGAATTTGAAGTAAAAAAAAATCAGTAAGCAGCTTTTATAAAGAAAACAATTTTAAACCGTGTTAAACTAAACAGCTTTTCAAGATTGGGTGTGAACGGGGCATTAGACGCATTTATGACAGTGCTTTGCTATCTTAATATAAACTGAGTTCAATTTAATTTTGGTCCTGCTGGGAATTTGGGGGGAATTAAGACGTTTGTGTCAACTTTATCTCAGGTTTAGGACATTTTGAAGATACAATAGGTTATTAACGGTGAGCAGGGAGGTGTGGTTGAGAACAACCTCCTTTCCAGAAGTTGGCCCTTCTCGGAACGAGGTTGGCTTGAAATGCCTAAAGTATGATATCTTATGTCGAGTGTCAAAAATTGAGTCAGTTCTCAAAATATTGGCTGCATGGATTGTTCCCCAGTCTTTATTCTGGATTTACACAGGCTGAAACACGCTGAACTTATATTCATGTTTTTAAAATATTTGTTTTATCAGGGGGCCAGTGGCGCTGGTCTCCATGGACTGACTGTTCAGTCTCATGTGGAGGTGGAAAACAAAGAAGAACAGGCACTTGTGTTTTACCCAGTACAGGACAAAAACTAGAAAGACGACTGTGTGACGGAAACCGCCATGAAACAAGAAAATGTTCCAACGGGGAGTGTCCTGGTAAGCTACTTATCAATGACAATAAAACATTGGCGCAAATAATTTTAATTTTTAAATAGATATGGAATTTCTTCAACTCGTTATCTCACGAGTGAGTGCAACATACCGATGACGACGATGATGACGACGTTTTCCATACATTACTTTATTTACACTCGAATTTTAGAGTAGCTTATGTAGCTAATATCTCTGAGCATTAAACCATCAGATGAACTACGTCCCCTACTCTTTTCGAACAGTACGTGGGTTCTTTTACGTCCCACACACACATACAAAGTGAAGAAACAGATATATATACAAACGACATGTTTTCCCTGTGCAGAACATCACACACCAGAGAGATATGAGGCAAGAAAGAAGGATGCTTTTTTTTCTGAGAAATACAAGATTGGATTCTTAAATCCAAACACGGAGTTTGTATTTCTTTACTACACAAAATGAAAAAAAGCAAAATCCGTTTTTCAATTTACGAATCCAATCTTGGATCGTGGAAGGAAGTATAGCATGACATGATAATCAACTTCAGGTCACTGATGGATCAGTTTGTCATCGATGTGAGTGACACAGTTGGTTAACATGGACTGATTGCCGATTATGTTTTGTTTAATATTCAGCCCTTATTAACCGCGCAGGAGATCTGTATGGGGGAATCTTGACCGAGGTCATAAGTGAGGTCTGTAAACACGACCGAGGTCATGATTCTCCCATACAGACCGACTTAGCTCGGTTAATAAGATGTTTATTATATGGCAAAAACAAGAACAATTCAAGTCGTTTTCATGTAACTGGTTTGTATTGACATTTTGCTTGCGAACGGCGATGAGCCGAATTTAATTCTTCCAAAGTTTGCTCGTTCTCTTTACTTTTTCTTCTCATCAGCTTTTTGGCACTCACTGAAATACAGTGCAACCTCGACTTAACAAACCTCTATTTAACGAAGTCCTCGATATAACGAACGATGTTCTATGTCCCGGCCAAAGTTACAGTAAAATGTATGGAATAGAACCTCGATATAACGAACCTCGGTATAACGAATTCTTCGATATAACGAACATAATCCGGAAGCCCAAACGTCAAATCTACCTCGATATAGCGAATTACAATGTTATCACGCAGCAGAAGACAAACACTGAACAGATCAACAGTCAAATCCTGTAATCCTTATGGTAAAGAGACAGGAACCTTTCAGTCAACGGATCATTATATGCCATAGACATTGGCACCATAGTATTTCCACAGAAGTCACCTGTGTTATAACTATAACTATGACCTCGATATAACGAACATTTTGGTCAAATTCCCTCAAATTCGTTATATCGAGGTTTTCGATATAACGAACCCTCCATTTAACGAACAAATTTGGGCGGTCCCCAGCGACCTCGTTAAATCCAGGTTCCACTGTAACATTGTCAGATGAAAACAGCCAATGATTTTGCAACTTTTTTACTTCAAAGCATACCGTTCTTGATGCAGATCTAGATTTGAAAATCTAGTCCGCGATCAATATCCATTTCAGCCAATCAAATTCGTGAATTTGGTAGTGCCCATTCTTGTGAGACAGAGCCATATAATAAAGGAGAATACAGCTTAAGCGCTCAGCCCTGCTTGAGATCTTTGAATCAAAATTTTCTCTACTTCATCTTTTCACGTTGAAATATTTCTTTTTGTTTCCCTCACTACATGAAAAAATAATTCACACAGACTGGATAAGTTCAGACGGCACTGGTAAGTACTTTTACATGTAATAACAACTTATCACAACGTTTTCACAATTATCTGAGAAACGTAGCAGGTCGCATACAAATTACTTAGAACCAAGTTACATGCAGTGGGACCCTGTTATGGAAGAAATTGCCACTAATTGAAAAATGTTAGTTTTGTTGGACAGATAACGAAAAGAAATATCTTCGAGTGATATCGATTGTTATCTAATAACATCGATTACCTGTTTATCGATTGACTACGCCTGGTCAATTAAACATGGGCTAAAATGTCAATGCGTCACCAGCCAAACGTAAAGGTATCAATAGTTCAGCCCTAATTAAAGAGACTCAAGGAAAAGAGAGTTAATCCCCAAGTTTGCTCACGCGAACAACACAAACGACTTTACGCGTATTTTTGTCCTTCACACAACTTGCGTGATAGTCTCTTAGCCGAAGAAAATAAGTTGTCTAAAAATAATTAACAATTAGATTATGAGCTCGAGATTTCTATGAGGTGATAGTTGATGAGGCCGAAGGCCGAATCAACTATCACCTCATAGAAATCGAGAGCGAATGTCCTTCGTTTAGTCTTCTCAGGATTTTAATTATCCACTTTCGTCAAAATTTTCCTCCAAAACTTTGGCAAAACGAAAACACGTCGCCATTTCGTAGACGAGCTCCAGCCACTGCACACTAATGGCTGATAGTGTGCAATGGCTCAGCCAATCAGATTACAGCATTTGCATTAGTATACGAGTAGAATTCTACTAATTAAAGATAGATTGCCTCAGTGGAGGCGCGGTGACCTCATGATTAGTATGCAATACCTCTCTCCAAAAGTATGAATACTGGCGATATTAATGTTGTGGGTAACCCTGTGATGGACTAGCATGCCATCCAGGGGGAGTAGAAATACTGCTATCTGCTTCATGCTCAGTACTGAAACCAAAAATATGCCCCAGGTCAGTTGGGCCACTTGAATCGTATGCAGACCTAACCTTTCCTTTGGAATAGGGCCCATATGGGGGATTACCTCTCTCACCGTGTCATCCACTCTTGTTCAGCAATAAAAATGTTGTCAGCACGTATAAACACCTGTTTCACTTAAACTCCTGGACTTAAGAGTTTCCTTTCTGCTTTAGCTTTCTTATAGTTTCCACATCTTTCTCACAGTGTGTTTGTTGTTTTTGTTTCAGAAGGCAAATGGAGCCGCTGGTCGCCGTGGGCTGACTGCTCGCGCACTTGTGGGAAAGGAGGACAGAGGAGAAGTCGCATCTGCAGAAGTAAAGTCACAGGAAAATCTCTTAAGAATGGCTGGTGTGCTGGAAAACCGCTACAGGAAAAAACCTGTGCTGATTGGAAATGCCCAGGTACGGATTCACTTACTAAGCTTCGAAGCTTGAATGCATTTTGTGAGTGAAAGTTGTAGCAATTTTCACCAGTGCAATTCATCAGCGGTATCTTGTGGAGGGTGGAAGTCGCAAAGCTTATAACGTCAAAATAGCCACATTAATTTTTAAAATTTATAATCACAACTCCATCCTGGTTGGATCATTTAATCCAAAGGAAAGAGTCTAAGTATGACCTCCGTCATCAACATCGTGTTAGTGTACAACGTTTTAAAAGTTGCTATATGAAAAAAAATACTCTATATCATACAGAGGATCCATTGTTAGGAATCTTTTAGAACCATATGCTGCCAGATTATGATGAAAGGACAAAAAAGGTCTCCCGCCCTCAGAAACTTGAACTTTAGTGAAGAGTCACCGCAAATGGGTCCCCAATGTTGGGGGTAAATCAGCGATGGACTAGCATCCCATTCAGGGGGGAGTAGAGATACCCCTAGTCACTCCATTCGATAGACACCGGGATAAGCTCCGGCTTCATGGGCCACTAGGCTGGTATGCAAACTTAATCTTACCGTGCGGAAAAATTCGCAAATTTCTTGTAAACCACCAGATCTCTAGACATCACATCTATAGTATGTATGGATAATTTTTGTTTAGGCCCTGCATCCAGATGTGTAGATTTTTTCGTGTAAATAAGTCTATATACTTTGAGTACATTTTTGCAGACGGAAGGAAGTCAAGGTGTCCATCAAATAAAGAAGGTACTCTGAAGGGACGAGTGTTGTCACTTCGCGATGCACCTCTGGCCGGAGCTAATATATCACTGGCTGAATCTCCCTACCTAATCTTGAGTCGGAGTCAAGACAATGGCTTTTTTGTTGTCGACCTATTCTGCTTCGAAAAAGAAAAGCCTCTTTTGATCACCAGGAATGGACATGTCCCTCAGATTGTTGAAGTGACAAACTCGAGGTCTGTCCTAAAAGTCAAAATAGAAAATGCAGGTATGTTTTTTTTTCATGATGACGAAGCAGTATTCTAAAAAATAATATAAAGGACTAGAGTAGTCTACAGTGACCAGCTTCAACAGCCGTTCACGTTTGTCGCTTCTTTGTCACGTGGTAACCACCATCATATGCTGGATACAGTCCATTTCAGTGCATAGTGTGTCGGGGATCCTTACATCATTGTTTATTACAGCATGCGACTTTGTGCAGAAAAGGCCTAGTGCTAAATACGAATTAACTCCAAACGTTTTAAAGGTCGTTACACACGAGGGGACTAGTCCCTGCAACATGTCCCCTGAAGAGTTTTACATGAATTCGTGGGACTAGTCGCGTAGGGACCAAAGTTGGTTCCTGCGACTACATTTTGAAGCAAACTGAATGGCCAGTTCACAAGATGGGACTTGTCCCCGCGACTCGTTGCAGGGACTAGTCGCCGGGACCAGTCCCCTCGTGTGTGCCGACCTTAGAGAGTTTTGTTACACTCATTAATTGGTGAACGTGTTTGCCCTTTGGCTGCGAAATTAAACTGAAGGAAATCTCGGCCTTTATAAAATGTACAATTCTTAAAGCTGACACAAAAACTATCCAAATCCATCGCAATTCGTAGAAACCAATTGTTCATTTTGATTAACCAAACAGTTCACCCTACGGTGACATCCCACCCAGAGGACAGGAGGCGCTTCGTAGGACAAGATGTGACATTTTGCTGCCAAGTGGAAGGAAATCCACCACCAGTTATAGAGTGGTAAGCAGGTCATTCCCAAATTCCGCAGTTTAAAATGCGGTTTTTATATTCGTTTCTTCTTTTACCATGGAGACGGCTTTGATATTTCTTTGCCAATAGGCTGAGTTTTTTTCGAGTTCTTCGATGATATTTTGCTAACGTGAGAAGGTATGCGTGCTTGTTGGGATAGTCTTATCAGTGCCGCGAAAGTGTGTGATTGTGTGATTTACGCAAGGCGTTTACAGGTATGTGATATGGCTTGTTTAACTGCGGTTTCGCCAAAATAGTCTGTGCCAGGCATTAATATTGTTTCGTCGGTGTTTAGCTCACCTGATCGTATCTTGGAAAAGCAACTCTCGACTCAGGAAAATTGGATCTAGGTATAGTTTCAGCGGCTCTAATGACATTGAACCATCGGCCAGTCTTTATGTAGATAAGAAGATGGCAATTTGTGCACTATATACGAGGTATGGCCCAGGTTACATTAGAATGAAACTCGATCTACAGTGTTTGGTTGATTGACAGGTTTAGGAATGGAAACATCTTGGACGAGGAAGAGTATAATAACAACCAGACTTTGGTGTTGAGAAAAGTGGAAAAGAACATGTCGGGGGATTTCTGGTGCCGTGCAGTAAACGAATTCGGTGCAGAATTTTCGAAGCCAGCTACATTAACTGTTCTTGGTAAGTGCCTATACGCCTTTAAGGAAACACTGCCACGGATCTGCCTTTTCACCTGATCAGCCCCTCTGCAGTGGTTTGGCCCCACAAAAAGAGCCCTCTGCATCAATTAATGTTCTATGCATGAGTCACATTTGGCCATATTAGCAGTTCAAAAGTTTTGCTTGATATACTTTACCAAGAAAGCACAACATAACATAATCGGTTTGTCTCAGATCCAGTTGTAGACACTTGCGATTCTACTCCATCCGACCATTTTGTTACTCTACCTGATGGCTGTTTCGAAGATGGAACTAACAAAAACATGATTAACATTGGAAAGTGCAACAGTTATCCGTGTCTGAAAGCTGACACACTGTTCCCAGAGTCGTGTGACGAAGCAGAGCGTTGCTGCCAGGCTGGAACTGAGGGTGAGACTACGGTCCGCTGTGGTCGTGGAGAGTTTAAAATGAGACGTGTGGAGACCTGCCGATGTGATGTTTGCAGAGAAAGGAACACCATAGTTAAAGGTGCAGTTTACGTTACCAGTTGAGCTTTTTAATAGTAAGCCTTAAATATGGATCGTAAATTCGTTATCCATCAAACATGAGACGAGAAATCCGCGGATAACCGCTTTTTGCACAGAAATACTTGCGCACGATCAACAAATACAGGGCTTAAAAAAAAAAAACCCCGTCCGCTCGTCCGGGACAAGTGCATTTTCCTCTCAGGCAAATAACTTTCTCTCCCACGGGCAATAGACTACGAGTCCTACGACTTTCGTTTAGTCCGTCGTGCGTGACGCAAAAGAAAACCGCCAAAAGTATGGTCGCGTGAAATCCTGTGGGCGAGAAGTTAGTTTGAAGTTAGGCAAGTTGCAGTAAACAACCAAGGAGTCGCACACAACTCAGTTCAACTCAGTTGATTCAAGGATTTTTGAAGATACCTTGTGCGTAATTCAGGAAACAGCAATGAAACTCATCAAAACTAAGAAGGTTACAAGCAAGTCAGACAGGTTTTGGAGCCCTGAATAATGTCTTCTATACTTAGTTTGTCCCACAGACCGTCTACTTTTTCTTATAAGTTTATGGAGAAAAAACACGGAGGATTCGGAAATAGAGAAACATGCCAGCCTATGGGAAGTCTCTTTCCTTTCAGTTTTTCAAAAACAGTCCAAAGACAGTCTGTTGTTCCCCTTCGTTCATATCCCGCTCGGAGTCAGTAATTTTTCCAAGGTTTAGCACCTGACGTGGAAATAAAATGCCGACCTGCTAAGATACTTCATAGCAGCAATTGACATTAACCAAAGCCTTGTATGCTATCTTTTAGGAATTGTAGTCGGTGGACCTGATGAAAGACCAGTGAAATATTGCGACATTTTGGTCAACGGTAGTCTTGTTGCATTCTCCGATTTTGACGGGACGTTTGAGATACCTGTGCCCAAGTCTGCAAAGCGATTAGTGGCGACATTTCGAGATTTTATGGAGGAATACGAAGAATCAACAGTGGTGTTTCCTTTCCGAAAAGGAGCGACAACGTTTCACAAAATTCACCTTCGCCCGGAAGTGCCACCCATCGAGTTTGACGCAGAGGAAGAAAAGGCAGTGCCGATTGCGAGCGATGATACAGCAGAGGTTATCATACCAGCTAATAGTTTGATTGACAAGGACGGAAATCCTAAAAAAGGCAAGGCTAAGGTGAAAATACAGTTCAACGATCCTAGAAAAGAGCGAGACATTCTAGAATCACCTGGCGATTTCACTACTGTAGACGAAGATGGCGAAGAGCAGTTGCTCAGAACGTATGGCCTTTTCAAGATTAAAATACAGGATGACAACAACCAAAACCTTGGCCTCACTAAAAATCTTCACATTAACATTGATCTTGAACAACTGATCGGAGAGAAGTTTGACGAA
>JAHPZR010050428.1:2500-12500 GCA_019787425.1 Platygyra sinensis | reverse complement strand
TAAACATCTCAGCTGAAATATTCATGAATGAAAAACTACCCGACCAAGTTTAAGAGTTTTCAGTGAAAAATTGTCCAAATGGGAACCTTGCAAAATTGCAAAATTCCATACAAACCCTTATAACAGGCCATCTGATAGGGTGCGGAAAAAAACTGAAAATTATGCGGAAATTTTCGGCAATATTATGCGGAAGAAAGTGACAATTATGCGGAAAAGACGCCAGATTATGCGGAAATTTCTACAATTTAATAAAGTTGCTCCCATGGCTTTTTCCAACGTATAAAACACACGTTAACGTCTTACCGATAATTTTAGTCCTTTATCACACGTTTGACCTTTTGCTGCCATTCGTGGACTTAACAAATCCAAAGGGGTTTAGCGTGGTATATAGTCTTATCGACAATGATATGCGTCATCAGAGTGGTCAAAATGTTGTGGACTCACGAGGCGCAGCCGAGTGAGTCCGCAACAAATTTTGACCACTGTGCGTATCGTTGTCGATAAGACCACCCATCTACCACGCTAAACCACTTTCGATTTGTTTTTTACCACAATATCAAAGAAACGAAATCTTTATCTTGACAATTGAAAACACCGACTCAGATTTGAAAGTGCACGCGCTGCATTATGCAAATGAGCTGCTTGTACGCGTCAGACTTTTCAAAAACGTTTGCAAACTCGCTTAATATGCAGAAACAATTCGAAAAAAATGCTTGGGAAAAGAGTAATGACGCGTACTCGTTATCGATAAGAGTACACACCACGAAAAACCACATTTCGATTTGTTCTTTACCACAACATCAACGTCAAAGAAAATGTTTTTTTTCAGAGCGCGAGCTGAAAAAGGCATTGCGTGACACATTGACGTGAGCAGCGTTGTAGGGACTCTTATTTACCACGGCAAATTAGCCAATCAGATTGCGAGATTACCTGCAATTGTGGTAAAAATGTATTTCTTCGTTCAGCGCAATTTTTCCATGGTTTTCGTTGTTGTGTTTGTCCAAAGCTTAGTAACCAGGCATTAAATCGGACGAGAAAAACTGGACACCACTAGAACTAGAACCCAGGCCCATCACCAGAAGACGCACAGAACGCCTGGAGGCTTAAAATTGTTTACGAACGAAAAGACGTGTTTTCGTCGCTGTTTTGGGTGAATAACTTCTTCAAAATGATCAATCTCTTCGATATTTTCACTTCTGATGATGGTAATCAGTTGCTTTCTCGCTTATATGTAGCAATTTTCTAGTTTTATGCGGAAAAATGCCCCAAGGATGCGGAGGATGCGGAAGTAGGCGAATTATGCGGATCAGCACCACTGGATCCTGTCAGATGCCCTGTTATAATTTTTTGGCCTGTCTACCCACTCCATACAAACTCTCTATTTTGGGTGACATTTGAAGAGCTACCATTTTGCCATTTTACTCGGCCTCCAAATACTTCAATCTACTCATGGTAAAGACTCTCAAATTTAGTTGATCTTTCATTTGAACCTCTTAGTTTTTCAAACAAACGGAAAAACAACCATAATCTTTCCCAGTCCTCTCACGTTTCTGCAATGGCATATACTGAACATTGTACTGGTATACTACTGTACTTACAAAGAAGTCTGTTACACCGAATGCAAATATGGCGGACCACTCGGTCGTCGCCCGGGACGAGTCGAATGAAAGCGAGGCTAGTTGGGCTTCGATGTTTTGTTTTAACAATACTTTTCCAGAAAAGTCTTGCTTCATAGTCGATTTGTTTCGCCCTCCCTACGCGTTTTTGTGTTCCTGAATGCCACCACAACAGAGTGGAATCTTCCACAGCAGAGAAGGTGTTCTTTTTTTCAGTTTTCTCGTTCGCCTCTGAGGGGAAACCAAAGAGACGGAGGCAAGGAGTTCACATTCGCCGAAGGAACTGACAGTTTAAGTTCAGGTTGGAATCGATCTTAGAAAATGTGTAAGCGATCGCATTTAGCTCTAAGTTGTTGTCATTTGGCTCAATACTTTCACTGGTTTCAGTAACGGGGCAGTTGAAATTCCTTCGCTTGGTTATTGCACCGTAGTATTTATATTTACTTCGTGCGATTCCGTGCACGTGCAATCATGCGAGTGGACGCGAACGCAAATAACTTCTTCCTTTGAGACAGAGGATATCATTCAAGGAGACCTTTTCTTTACCTTGGGGAGGGTATTGGCCATGGAAACCGTGTTGGAACACCACCAGACACCACATAAGCTCGTCATTTAAACGATTTTTCTGAGATCTATCCTGAAACGTAGCAAACAAACTCTAGTCCCCGCAGCGATCGTGAACTCCTTTTCTCCATCTCAACGAATTGTATTGATCCACTATTTTCTCTTAGAGGTTAACGGTGGAAGATTTCTATCCCCTCTCGTCGCATTCAGAAACACGGCAACTCGTAGGCACAGCGAAATAAAACAACAGGTCAACCACAAAGCAATAGTTTTCTGGCCGGGAAGCATTTTAAAACAAAACATCAAAGCCCAACTAGCCTCGCTTTCATTCGACTCGTCCCGGGCGACAACCGAGTGGTCCGCCATATTTGCATTCGGTGTATTACATAACATACCGGTATATACAGAAACTATTCAGGATAAGCACCAGTCTAATGGGCTCTTTGACCTACATGTATGTACAAATATTTCCTACCTGTCTCTGTTATAACATACAGTGTACATTACAAAACAAAATCGCAAAAACGCAAAAATTTTCCTGGGATGTAAACTATTTGATAACTTACATATACATGTACACAGTAGTTTCTACATACCTGATTCAGAAATACCAAGCTTGACACATCTCGTTGCTTCTGGCGATCCTTTGGGTGGTAAAGATGTGCAATTTGGCAAAATAAGGGCCAAATAGTCAAACTCTCTTGCGACCCTAAAATCTGATTCACATACAGTACTTTCCAGCACTTCGCAGTCTTCTTTGCATAGTCTGATTGGCTTAGGTTTACTTGAACTTGAACAATAGGGGTATGTATTGAGACAAATAGCTTTCAGCGCATATTTTGCACAGACTTCAAGAAGTCGCGGCTTGAGAAGACTGAAAGGACTTCTAAGGCTCTCCTCTAGTATCTTGGGATTTTTGTTTATGTACAATAGTTTGTTTTTATCTAAATAATTATTGCAGATATGACCATGGTAGTGATGACAACTGGCTTGTCTGAGGAAAAAGAAAAGAAAGCTTCAATTCAAAAACTACCCTCTAGTGAAATTACTCTGAAGGATTACTGCACAATGTAATAATAATATTTATAATTATATTGCTGTTGGCGCGCATTGACGCTAAGTTGCTCCAAATAATGCCTTCATTACAAATTTTACTAGACGAGGGAAACGTACATGTAACATTAAATATTAATAATAAACGAAAGAGATTTCGCCTTTTAAATTTCCCGTGCACCGCCATCTTGGATTTCACGGCATCACTGCGCTGTCCTATTGTTTCAAACAAAAGACCCTCAGCTTTCCAACAACAGAGACAATGCAGTGGCGTCATGAAATCCAAGATGGCAGCACGCGGGAAATATAAGAGCCGAAATCTCTTCCGTTTATTAATATTATTAAATGTTACTTATCCCTTGTCTAGTAAATTTGTACTTAAGGCATTATTTGGGGCAACTTAGCGTCAACTAACACCAACAGCCGAGATTCCCTTTAAATTTAAATAATACATTACTGGTACCTTTTCTCTCTGATAAGTTCCTTATCTGGGTCATAATCCAGGGTTTTTCTATTATAAACAAAACAACAGTCGAGAGTAAAATTAATTTAAAGCAAAAACAGGTAGTACATGTAAATATTTTAAGGACAGTATATATAGATAGCAATTCAATTTGTGATCAGAAAAAGGAAACACTAAAAAAATTATGTCTTGTTGGTAGAAAAAACCACATTTAATTATTGAGGTGTACATGATGTAGAGAAGAGAATGTGAAATACCAACCTTTCTCGGTCCCTTTTCTTTAAAAATTTGGCTGCAAGGTTAACAGAAATTAAACACTTGATTATCTCATAATAGAGGATAAAAACACAAAGATCACTAATGCCAAGGGTATCATGGATTACTGAACACTTTTGTGGTAAATATTAGGGCGAGAGGGAGGGGGCTGTTATACACATAAAAGATTCTGTTTGTTTTAATAAAATTAAAGAATTAAAATAAAATAAAAATAAAAAAATTAAAATTGAGATAGAAACTACATGTACATGTACATTTACCCAAGTCTCACGATTAAAGCGATCATCAGACTGTACGTGCCATTAACATTACAAAAGGCTCCAACAAGATTTAAACTACTTCAATCATAAGGGACGTGTGGACCGATCCTGCTTCGGACTGACTGTATAGAGCTTATTCTCATGCTTGCATTTTGCTACTTGTTCAGATTTTTCATTCAAAAGTGTGATTTGTCTGCAGAAAGAATGCAGAGTCTTCCTGTCAGACACAAATTGCAGCATGACAAGATTCCTTTGTGTATGGACTTGCTTGTGTGACAATAATTAAACCACTTGATTGAGAGATCAGTGTTATTGTCTTTCACGTCCCAGAAATATTTAGACAGGAAAATAAATCCTGTTCTACACAGGACTTTTTTGAGGTTAGATTGTACTTAAAATGTGACATTTTGGGCCATTTAACTGCTCTTTTTTAGGGCACAGTACAATCTAGTTCCAGCTCAATATGGCAGGCTTTGTTCAAAACGCATTGAAACAGCAACATGAAGGTTAGTGTAAATATGATTCATGATCAAGGGTGTTGAAAATGTAATAGTATTGTGCTGCCCTTCCAAAATGATTTGATATTCAGACAGGAGGCATGCAGGTCTACAGGACCTCGACGTTATTGCCACTGGTGAAATTCAATGACACAAACACGTCAACTTGTCCCAAAGAGGACTCTCTTTTTGACAGAATGTGCTATATAAACACACCATAATGAAGAAATATGAGACTTCCCATTCATAAAGAGAAAATAAGCCGATGGTAGGTTGCTGCTTGCACCATACTTCTAAATGGACTTTCATTTTCAATTTGCCTACGGTTAAATCTATGCCTGAAATTTAAGATTAATGATGAGCTCCAAGGAAACCTTTCTACCTCAAGAATTCAAAAGAAATAAATAATTGATTTCCTTGTTAAACCATGATCTTTCAAGCATTTCCTTAACTTGAAACTATACCAGCATAAAGCCTATTTCAGTTGACTCAGCTGCTTTTTAAGATTTAGATGAAGGCAACCATAAATTATAAAGACAAAAATATTTGTTCACCTAGTTTATGGATCAATTACAACAAATTGCAGAAAGTCTTAACGGAGACTGTCTCCTATACAGGTACCAAGAGTTCTACGAACAATATGAACAGGGCTTTCAGCTGATCAGACAAAAGGCGCTGTATTATAAACATTTTAGTCTTTGATCACTTAGATTTTCTTCCAAAATAAGAAAAGTATATGGCTTCAGTGGAGATTAAACAACCTGACTGCAACAGAGGTGTCAAGAAGCTAAAACTTTCCATTAGAACACCACACTTTAAGTAGGTTTTAGTTAATCGGATTCAAGAATACGTTGCAAGAATTCAATCGAATCATGCAATCAAAACCATCATGGACTCTCTCGCAAACAGAGCTTTCGATCGCTACTTTCCGTGAGGCATTGTTAATCAGAGACTTGCATAAACTCAACTTACCGATGTTCCGTACAAAAATCCGGGGAGCCACAATCCCCGATCGCTTTACAACTTTCTGCGGCATGCACGCATCAGCGCTTTTACACTGAACAGAAAAGCAGCCACCATTGACAAGCAAGGCTAGTTCGCATGAGTCACTTGCACAGCATAGTTCTTTGCATGTTTTCATACTCGTAGTACGTCTGAGAATTGAAAAATCGCCAGCCCTGGCACCTTCTCGAAGGGTAGCTCTGTACCATTCGCGGCCATCTTTGGTACACTTTTTCATGTCGATGTCACTCGACTTCGAAGTCACAAGTCCTGTAAATTATAAACGTTGGCTTGGGTTAAGAAGAATGTACCAAAAATACATCGAATCAACGGATTTTCCTTGAACATAAGTCCACACTAACCTAGAAATATAAATACATATAAAAAACGTAGACTGGTTTCGTGTCGTGACTTCCAACAGAGCGCGCACTCAACAGAAGCCATTGCATATCCAACCAAGCTGAGTTAAATTTCATTCGAATTTATATCTCCTGAACTCCAAACCACACTATGTAGCGCCAAAACTGATAACTTGAACCATATAACGTTCAAACGCTTCCTTGTAACTGATATCCATCGTTGTGACCCGAGGAATGAACTCAACAGTGCCACATAAACAATTCAAATTCCCGCAAATCTTCACTTCCTTCAATACACGGCCGCCATCTTGATCGGAAGCTGTTTATGGTTTATTGATACGATGACGTCACCTATACGGGAATCTTGGGATATTCGAAGCTCATTGGTTTGAAATCAGCTGAGTGAAATATGATTTTCGGATAATTTAAAGTGGTGCATTTTTCAAAGCACAAATACATGCTAGGTAACACGCTGAAACAATAAGACATTTCTTTTCTCAGTCTTTTGGTAGAGTTTAAATTTCTAAAGCGATTATTTATGAGGCGCCACGCACCTCTCGTAAGGTTTAACAGGATTGGCCGAGAAAACAATAGAATAAACAACAGAAACAATGGCCCTAGTCCTGAAAACAATAGAGGTGGATGAGTCCGGGAGCAAATAAAATTAGAGGTTCCGAAGAGGTGCGTCGCCACTGTTATTTATAAAGAAAGTCACGTGGGAAAGCTCTAGCTGATCACGTGACACTAAACACGACTACAACTTACCTAGAGCACGGTTAAAAAGTTACAGAACTTTGTACTGAAATGAAATATTCTTTTACAAGGGAAACGCTAAAAAACTGCTCATTGTTTTAATCCTTCTCAACCCCAGAGCTTCCGCTCCTTTTGGTTGGGTATTTAACGGACTATATCGTAAATACTTTTGTTCTTGGGCCATCGTAATTTGATCAATACCATGTTTTGTCCCTATTCATGCAGTCTTCATGAGCTACATCGCGCAGCAGTCATACAAAGCAATGAGCAACTCTCTCTCCTCGTCCTTCCAATTCCTTTCCTTCTTTCTCTTCTCTCCCACTTTGACACCGCCGTCAGCCATTGCTGTTTGGTTGCTTTTGCTGGGAAACATTTTTAATGCGCAGTACTGGAACCTAGTCAACATCGTTTTCATGGTGGCTAAACTGGGAAGCATGTGTTTTGAAAGCAACATTTGTGTTTGGGAAGCAAAAAATGTGTTTGACTTCAGGCAAAAACATCCTTTGTTTTCGAGCAGCAAATTTGTTTCCTTAACATATGTTTCCTGCACGGCTAAACTGGGAAACATTTGCCTCCGCAACAATGTTTCCTAGTTTAGCCAGGCCTTAAAGCCAAGAGAGCGATGGCTTTAGTATTTTTTCTCCGTCTTTGTTTGCGTAACTATATAGCTAAAAAAGTGTAGAGTGGAGAGAACTGTTGAATACTTAAGGCCTTGAGTATTTAAGGGATTTTTCGTGCAAATACTAGTTTAAAGGGCTGTACTCTCAGCCGTTTAAGCAGTCTTTTTACGGCTTTTCTGAATTCTGTTTGCCTGTGTTTTCTATAGCCTGCGAGCGCCGTGGTGTTTTCAGCTGTCGCTTGTCTCCGCCGAAAATAATAACGGGTTATTTTTGAGGAGACAATCAACAGTTGGAATTCACCTGCATCGCAGGCTGTATTTTCTACTACGTGGTACACTTAAGCTTTGGTAAAGCACAAAGGATGCAGCACTCAGAAGTATAGTTTTATTCTGAAGAGGTCAAGTTTGTCAGCTCCTTTTCAACAGCCTCAACAAAGGCAGGAAAATTATTGTCGGTTAAACAAAGTCTTATCATCAGACTAAGCTGATCCTGTGGTATATCAATATGTCTACTAGACTGGTTGGTAGCCCTGCATGGCTCTGATGAAGTAACCTGAAATACCAAAGTATTCATGAAATGAGACTAATTAGTTAAGTGATTCTCAGTCTGATTATCGTCAAATATGAGGGTATCGTTTTGCCAATTTGCTGATGCCTTTCCTCCAAACATTCTGCAACTTTTGAAATCTAGGGTGATGTACTATGGAAAAGTGTTGGAAAAGTTTCCGGAAAATTCTGACATTGTTGAATTTCCGAAATGCGCACATATAGGAAATTCTAGACAAAATCCTCTTCTAAAATTTAGGTATACTCCGCTGGGTTATGTTCCTGTCTGAGTTGTTCCATTTTCCCTGGAAATTTCCTGCAGTTCAAACTAGAAATTTTTGTCCAGTGGAAATCGCACCTTCCGTGTTGAAAATCTTTATTTTCATGAGTAGACGAATCACGATATATGTTTTCAAGCTAGAGCTCCAGGCGTGTTCTCTTTGCAATATCGATTCTATGTGGGTAGCTATACATGAAGATGCAGTAAGAGTGGAAAGCGCGAATTCTGAGCTTTGAAGACGTTATCATCTCGGCCGTAAGTGGCGAGTCTGGAATAGTCCTTTGTTGCACTAAACCCCTACAAACTCCCACGCATCCCGGCTTACTTTCTGGGCTAAGTCAGGCAGTGTCAATCCACTCGCAGCAGCACTTGCTGTAGAGCTGTAGCTAGCATCACGTTTGGTTCCTTTACTAACTTGCTGAGAGTCAGGCGATACAACCTGTGAATCATCCATCTGCACCGCCTGGGAGTCGGACTCGGGTCCCGCAGCCACCGGCATCTCTCGCACAGGGATTTGGGGAGAGACTGCGGAAATGAAATGACGGCAGTTTTCCATTGCTGATCGGTCAGAAGTTTTGCTGAATTTCATTCTGAATCTTCTGCAGTCGTTCTATTGAAATAAAGCAAAAAAACAAAAAATAGTAATAAATAATAAGCTTAACGAAGCGAAAATCTAAAAATAATCTAACAAACAAAGAAACAAATGAGTCGCCAAAGTGTTTACCAGTTACAGGGTTCGTACCTATTTTCAGAATCAAATTTCTAGGACTTTTTCAGGACTCAAATTGATTTTTCAAGGGCTCTAAAATTCACATTAACCCTTACAATCCCACGATCTCAATGTTGATTCTCCTTACTGCCTTCCATTCACTTCATATTTTTCCAGGACCAGTGTCCTTTTTCCAGGACTTTCCAGTCCTGTTAAATGCCATAATAAAATTCCAGAACTTTCCAGGTCAGTTTTCCAGGACCCGTACGAACCCTGCAGTTATTGAAAGATGTATAAACGAACATTATCCAAAGCATTTCTTACATCATTTTCTCTTGGTATAAATCAAAGTTATGAAGAGATACACTCCTGTTGCGAAAACAAGTGTCAAGCCGTTAGGAAAGTCTAAGTTGGCTAGGGAGCGTCTGATTCTTATTTTTCATTGGTAATTAAAATTACTCTCCGATTAATGGGAAGCTCACTCTTCTGAAGACAAAAATTCAGTGACACTGCATAAAACGTACGTTCATCTTGTACATGAACAGCATACTGTCACCTTTGACCACAGCTCTCAACCACTTTTTGGCATTGAACAGAGAGAAGCTCTCCTATGAAGAAAACAGAAATTAACAGCAGTGTAACACGGTTTGAACGTGGTTTGTTAAAACTGTTGCTTGAGCCTTTTTTCGACCTATGAGTAGTTCTTTAGGGAATGTTCATTATTTATGGTTTGGAAGCTATCGAAAGGCTACTGAGTAAAGATTGTGTTGCAAAACAACAACAACAACTACAATAATAATAATAATCGTATCTATAACAAAATTCTCGATCGTGATTGGTTCTCCGCGCGCCTATTTGTCACGTAATCGGCGCCCGATCACGTGGGTGTCCAATTACAGCTGACCGATTTGAACTTTTCGTAATCGGACACCTGTAATTGGATACCCACGTGATTTTCACGCCAATTACGCGCGCTTCAATGGCTTCCTTAGCAATGTTTTCT
>JAHPZR010050427.1:0-10353 GCA_019787425.1 Platygyra sinensis | reverse complement strand
CAGGGACCCTATTACCAAGCAACCGGATTCCATCTCACCCTTGTCAAGCACCCTTCAAGAGAGTCGGACTTCGTAGCTGTTCCTCTTTCCAACATTTCTAAAAAATGTATTTTTATCCATTTGAATGACTGTGCAACTGCTTATGTCACATACTTTTCCAAACAGATGGGAAAGAGATTGACTGATCTCAGCAAATACGGTATGTAAAGTATTTTTGTCATTGATCGGTTTAATAGCTCAGTGAGAAGGATTCTAAAACAAACATTCCTTCCAGTATGTTTGTCAATTTATCATGTACGTTGGTCACTTTACAATAATTATATAAAATAATTTATCTTTGGACTGATCTCACACTTGTTGAATTTTTTTTCTAAAAAATATTGCAAGGATCTTGCAATTGCTGCAAAACAAAATAGTTCAGTTTTGATCTGCCCTTGACTCTGCCCGGCCTTATCGATCAAGTCCAAACTCCAGAGGGTGAATGAATGAATGAATGAATGAATGAATCAATGTACACTTATTACCAGCTTCCATCCCATTGGTCCAATGTCACTTTTCATTTCCGCCGCTCTTGAATGGCAATTATTGAATGCTAATTATTACATATTGTTTTGCATGCAGAAACCATAGAACTCAATTAGGGCCGATCTGCACTAGCAAAAAAGTTGTTTATTTAGACAAATTTTCTGTCATCACCAACGGGCTACAAGTGCAGCTGGTTTGTCAGGAATTGACAAAATTTTGGCCGAAGCGGACAAATCTTCAAACGCACTGCCAGACAAAATTTGTCCTGGGTAAACTTGACAAAATCGTTGAAATAAACCAAAATTGTGTTTATCTTGTCAGTCATTTGTCAAAAAAAACCCTTTAACGGTATAAATATAGCGTCTCGGTTGTATCCCACGCAATGTTGCGAAACTAGATTTGAACGAATTTGACGACTTTTTCAGCCACAGTCAATGGCGAATGCAACAGGCGAAGACAAAAATTGTACGCGACCAACTTTGTACTCGGATTTTTGTTCACGGACAATTTGCAAATTTTGTCTGCTAAATGCGGATCGCCCCTTTAATATATTATTTATAACGCGTTATAGTTTTTCACCGCTGCGGATTCGAAAAATGGAAATTTTGAATTACTGAAATGTGTCCACACTTTTGCTGTTCTAAACTGATCGTGAGTGCTAAAACGTGTAAGCTAAAAGTATTGCTCAAAAGACTGTGTATGTACTGACGGGAGTTGCTGCTTGTAGGCCTAAACTAAACTCCGACATACTGAAAGTATAATATATAGTATATAAATAGCGTACAGAAATATAAGGTATCCCTCTTGCTTTAAGACCCCCAAATTGTATTGGTTGTCTAGCAACGAGCGTCTGCTGCAGATCACAGCAGACATGATTCATGCAGCAGTTGAAATAGATCCGTTATTGCATAATCACCAACAGTCACGAAAGGTCCTGCAACAGACCTGCTGCCAACAGAGATAACAGGCAACGCACCAGTCCAAATGAAGGCAGTCATTTTTTCATGACATGTCCTGTCACAGACCAGTCTGCACACTTGCAAACTGTCAGTTGTTGGGTCAGATTCGTCTTGCTGTATGACTGGACAGACCTGTGGACCAGAACCTGAGAAAGGCCTTCGGCAGATCTGCAAGTTTATGTGACGGGAGCATCAGTATTAGCTTTCGCATTTTCTGATGGGGAATTGCCTCTTGCGAAAATGTGTTGTTTGAGGGGAAAAACACGGGACAAGTATGTTTGCCGCGGACAAATGATCTCTCTTAACGCAGAAATGGCCAGGGTAGCGGACGTTGAGCGTGGAAATTTCGTCTGCGAATATCACTAGTATATATTGAGGACCACGCACAATACTTGCCCCTACCCTTTGAATAGCCATCCCAGAACTATGAACCCCACTCTAATACCAGCAAAGCTATTTCAAGTCTTCGACGAGGTGGGAAAAGCCTTAGTATCGGCCTGGAACGCGGTTGTGCACCAGTTACCAGCGAAGTTGTTTTTTAGAAAAGGAAGGCAACCTGTCTCCCAGGATACAATCTGTCACCAGTCCCTGAGGACTGGAACAGGTCAGGTTCTAGGAGGAGGGGGGTAATAATACTTAAGCTGCCATATGGTTATAAAAGTTTATACAACAATGTGAATGCTAATGCTATTCATAATTATATGTAAAACTGGAATTGTTTATTTTTTTTTTACAAAATTATAGACCAGCCTAGGAACTCCAGCCATGTGATATCCATGTGTGCTTCACCAGCCACAACAAATGATGTATGCATTGCAATCAAATTGGTAGCCAGGCAATTGCAGGCAACCAAGTGAAGCATATCCCTCAAGATTACATTGATGAATTGATTATTTGAATGTTGAATCTGCTAATCAAATAAATAAATCGCTTCAAGAATGCAATAATGAATTGATTATTGAAATATTGAACTCCCTAGTCATAAACCCATCAGCCATAGTCTTGGAACAACTAGTTGGTTCAGTATTCCAGTAATCATTCATTATTGCATTCTTGAAATAACTAGCAGGTTCAATGTTCCGTTAAGGGTCCATTAATCAATTCATAAATGTAATCTTGAAGGGTACCCTTCACTTGGTTTAACTGTAAACAACAGGTCCACTTAAAAAATATATTAATAACAATAGAAACATAAGCTTACTGCATACCCGCTCTCATAGGGTCAATCATCTGCACGATCTTACTACTGCACATTCAACGAAAGTGAAAAACAGTCAGGTCATATGCTTAAAATTTTAACAGGACTATTAATGTTATACATGTTCAGCTGTATATGTAATGCTGCACCTGCAAGCTAAAAACTGTAGAACAAGTAGAAAACAATATAAAACAATTTTATTTTATAATTGATTGACTGATTTACTTTTTGTGATTCTTTTCCTCATTTTTAGTCATTTAAAAACAATCATTTAATTTCTATTTTGCGCTTTTAAAACAAAAAGCTTGTAATCCATCTTCTTGATGACTTTCACTTAGTCAAGGTTTTTGTTCATCCATCTGAAAAAGCCAGTTCCACAATCCACATGGCATCCAGTTTGCTGGACATTCAGCAGCCTGACTGCTGCTGCAGTACCACATCCATCTAATGCCACGGCAATACACAGCACCACTTTCATTAGAAAAAATGGAAAGGACATTCTTTGTCGGGGAGGGATCATAAAGGCTTTCATCTTGGCTGAAATGGCAGAACTCTTACTAAATTATGACAACATGTATCTTGATACACTGCCAGTTGATTTCTTCATGTCAAACCTGACAGGGTCCAACAGCAGTTGCAGGAACTGAGGTTGATAACTGAACAATCTGTCACAAACCAAAAAAATGTGTTTTGTGATACAATAACTTTCTTAACTTTAAAAAAATTAACAAAGCTTGTTCAGTACTCACTACCTACAATAAAATTAATGTAGTTTTTTTCAATAATATTATCATTACAGTAAAGAGCAGAAACTAGATAGCGGAAGGTTTGGCAGACAACACACTAATTAACAAGATAGCTTGACAAATATCTAACTTTCCATAGGCTAAAGATATTCCATCTATTTTACTGTTCAAAGGGTATACAGTCAGTCATACCATGAGGGACTGCACACAATTGTAAACTGTGTCTAAGTTGATGTATTCAATGTAACCATGTAACCCTAAATGCCCATGAGACTGCCGTCAACCTGTGCAGATTTTTTTTTGCAGACTGAGTTACATAAATATTTATTTAATTCTGCTCCACCAGAGAAGCCCAAATCAGACAGAGCTGCTGTTCTTGTTGCTGCTACTTTCCTAGGATGGCTAATGTTATGCTCTAAAGTTTTAAATCTTTTAACACTGTGCAAAGACATTGAGTAAACCTGCCTACTTTACTTATTTGTGGAGGTCCTTCCATTGGTATTTTTCCACTACCATGTTATATTTAGAAGCTCTGAACTTGGAAACTACTTGTCCATAAATAAATAAGAAGATATGCAGTTTTATTCATTTGTTGGAAGCGACATCACTACAACAAGTCAACATTGTCATTACTGAGTGATACAATACATCAAAAACTGAACAATGACAAATACTTTAGCATGAAAGAACAAATGCTAGCAGCCATTACGGAAAAGAAAGTGCAAATTTGGCACTCTCTTTTGAGAGATTCCATTGAACGGCACTACGCTCCGCAGCAGATTAGGCTGAATGCCCAGCTTCTTAGTGTAAACAAGGTACAGCATGAATTTCACCATCATTTTGTCCCAGCTTAATATCAAAGAGGTACTGGAGAAAGGGATCACACCCTCCTTGCAGGAAGATCAGCTGAATTTATTACTAAAAAATTGCAATTCATGGCAAAAAACCTTGAAAGCCCAAGGCAGGTTAGTCAAGTCAACAAGGCATGATCTATAACTTGATTTTGCCTTTAATCATATTTAGCACTTACATGCAGAGTCTTTTAATTGAACTGAATGGAAATTATATTCTACAGTTTCTGTATAACTTTGATCTGCTAACAGTTTACAATATATGAAGTCATTTAATTCAAATATCAATGCTGTGATTTGAAAGCCATTTAAAAATGTGCAACCAAAGTGAATTTAGGTATTTTATAAAGTACTGTTTCCAAAAAGACTCTCAAAAAATTCTAGGTAGCCTTTTAAAAAGTTGTTTTTTATACACAACTCGATTCGCATTAATTTGTGTACAGTCACTTTCGTTACGTTTAACTGACAGTGTTCAGCCTAGGGCCAGTCCAAGAAGGAAATAGAGTGATTTATTTTTACGTTGCGTACATTTAAGCTTACACACTGTAAATATGTTTGAAAAGTTAGGAAAAGTTCGTTCAATCGAACATATAGAAGATCGTAAACACAAGCATTATTATGAAAGTCGAATGCGCCGGCCAACTTCTAAGCTTCAAAGTACTAAATTTAAGAAACTTGCCAAGCGATAATATATTGCAGCCAGTGAGTTAACATTAAGAGAACTTAACTAAAATTCAATTCGCCGGCCATAATTTGGAAGACCATAAGAACACGAGTACAGTTAAAGACTGTTATTTACATAATTAAAGGCCACTTACCGTCTGCAGCTTTCGACAACTCACTTCTGAAGCATCTCCGTCAAAGTCCCAATGTCTTTATAAACAATAAGACTCATTTCCGTCCATTGATGGCTTAAAATTCGGAGAAAAATATGCTTCGTTCTCTCCCTCGAGCGCCCATTCGCACAATGCACGCGATGGCACGCGAACTCACACGCAAAAATAGCCGAGCATGCGCAGTCATTTTGCCGCTGTGTCGCAAAACTTGGTATTGCTGCTGAATCGATGCTGCTCAAAGCAACAGAAAACATTGCAGGAGTTGCTTTGATTGTCATATGGGTTTACAATGACACGGGTGCAAAACTTGATAAATATCATCGGAGGGAACACGGACGTTCAGGTTAGCTTTGATTTTGCTTCTGCTGAAATGTATGCAGCACAAAATGCCAAAAAGAACTCATGGAGGTGAGAAAAGTGTATGTCGCGATGGTGTACTGACACTGTACTGCCTCTAAAGTAGGCGCCCCGGGGAAATTTTTTCCCGCGAAAAAAAAAGGCGCCAAATGCTAGAAAAAATCGAATTCTCGAATATTAACCGGTTCTCTGAGTGTTCATGGCAGCTACAAGTTCTTCACTCTTGTAAGGAGTTTCTGAAGGGTTAAGGAATTTAAATCTTACACAGAAAAGGGGAATAGATCATGAGTTTAGAAGTATTTTTTTTCAACCGCGTTATGTCGCGGGCAACTCTTCGCCAGCCTTCAGTAGCTCAAGTTATTTCTGCGTTGTGTCTCACAGTGAATATAAATTCTACGCAACTATTAAAACTTTGAATGTAAACCTTACGATTCCGAACCGTAGATGGTGATTTCCACGCCAAAAACAGTAATTCTCGACCATAATTGAGCTTATAACATTTTCAAGCTCTTGAACTGAACCCAGGCGAGTTTTACGCATCGGACTTGTTGAATTCACCGTCACGTCTATCAAATTCGTCCTCTTCCTTGAAGTTTGAATCAAAACATCTTATGAACAGAACCCACATCCTATCTTGTCCTATGTTTCCTCAGAATTGTCCTAGTACATAAATTAAGGAACATCCAAAATAGTTCGCACCGCTATTAGTGTCATTCCTCGCAAAATCCACGGCTAAAGTCAGAGGTAGGAAAACCTGTCTGTCGTTTACAAGAAAACTACGTCGTGGTCTGAGTGGTCACATTAAAATGGAGAGTTTCCGAAAGAAACTCATTCCAAAAATATACTGGTACGTTTCTTTTCTTGGCGAACTTCGTCTGCAGTTTGATTAGTGAGCTTCGACCCCGAATCTTCGAGACCATTTTCCCGCCATTTTCACGCGCGATTGACCTACACATCAAATAACTGAAATGTTGTCGTTCTGTACTGCATGCAAATCTCTTTCAACACAGAGACTTAAACGTGACAATTTCAAATTTGTACATTACCTTGCTCAGTTTGTCCAAGAAGTTTACTAATTCTGGCGCCTAAAATCATTTGCAGAATGGCCTTTGCAGAATGCTAAATAAATTTTACCCGCCAATTGGGAGTTGTTTATTTCACTGTGTTTTTACAGTTTCTTGGACAAGCTACAACTCTTAGATATACTAGCTGAGTACAAGTAAAATCCCCAGCTTTGGTTAATTTTGGGTTTGTCATACTAGTTTTTCGAAACTATGTTTTCAGGCAATTAATGCGAGTTCACTGACAAAACGGGGATTTCAGCAAAACCTGTGCTGAAGATACTTTTATTCGCAAATTTCTTATTACCGTCGCCAGATATACATGAAATTTTTTCAGGTACGTGTAATAACCAGAAAACTTAGCGAAACACGGATGTTAAGCGTACAATGCAACGCTTATTATTCGTAAGTTGCATACTTGGACTGAAAACACAGTGAACGAAGATTCGCGGTCGATCACATCGTCCGAGTTTGTTAAAAACCTGACAAGCATTGACGTTCATGGCTTTAGAAAAGAGCTATTTGAAATAATTGATTATTGTTCACAGTGTTTCAGTTTATCAATGTCGGTATACTTCATTTTTGTAAAACAAACAAGGCAGTTCTTTCGGAATTCGCACCTCATTTGCATAATACGTTTCGTTCTTTGCGCGTTACGTTCGACAAGTATTCCTTATTATCTTTCACGGAAATGCCTGTTAAATGCTTCGCTAAGGAATTCCATAAATGATGTAATATATCAAAGAAGCCATGCTTTTCTTAGGTATACTTAAATCGTACTATTTGCCAAATATTCGCGTAAACACGACGAATTCCGTCCGCCGATGTTTTGACACATCGAACTTGCAGACTTGCTGCGAAGTTGTTGATTTCGTTTTAATTTGATTCCTAAAGAGTAAACCGGCCCCTGACATGAATGAAATCAATCGCTCTTGTTCACTTTAAGTTTCGGTAGGACATGAAATTTATTTTCCTGTGTGATTACAAATGAGAAAAGTCCTCCATTTCAAGCTACAACTTTTAGAAGAACGGCACGAACGCCGGGTGCTAAACCTGGATTGAATGCTGAGACGTTTTGTTGTTGGTTTCGCTATCGAATAACCCAAGCATATATGGCCACCGAATATTAACTAATCGATCATTCCTTTTAATTTTCATCTTCGGGAGCGCTATGGAATGCTTTCTGACAGGAAAAAGAGCTCGTTTGAATCAACAAAAATTGCTCAAAGAAATACCGAATTACGCAGCGGGTCGATCGGTGACATGATGGCTTCGCATCGATCGCTTCAGTTACATTCTTCGTGACTATGACAGTCGTTTATAAAGGAAAATATAGCTCACTGATTAGATTTATCGGTGGTTTTAGGCCAAGTCAATAAACGAAAATAACTTTCTGACCATAAACGACATCAGTTTAGAAGTTCTAGCCCGTTAATTTTTTTACCGTAATGGCGGCTGAACATCGTAAATTCCGTGTCGGTAAACTTTGCTACATGTACGATTAATTTCCTGAAAATATAACTACATACGGATATTATACGTACAATGTCACGATTATTATTCGTAAGAGGCGCGGTTTCCAGTTTAATAAACTGAAAACACCGCATTATACGATTAATAACCTGAAAAGACACGAATAGTACGTATAATAAACGTATCATAGCGCATCATACGAATGTTAATCTGGATTCCGGAATTATTTTGACATTCCGGAATTATTCTGAATGCTGTTACAAGTAAAAAAAAGAATAAAGAACAATAAAGATAAATTGAAAAATTTACATTTGTATGACTGGGGATATGAATGCATACCCCCAGTCACACAAGTGTCTTCAAATTTTTCAATTTTCAACTTTTTACTTAGCTGATAATGCAGAAATGCTGAAACTTTGCAGGGTTACTATAGTAAAGGTGTTTTTTCTAGTGCTGGTATACATTTTTAATTTTTGACTTATTTGAATTTTTGGCCATCATTTTGGAGAAGGGTCTATTGCTGATTCATTGACGAAAGTGCATGGAGTCAGTGTGCAGTACAGAACTGGTGTGACAGTTTTAATGGAGAGAGGAGCACAATTATCAGCAGTATCACAGAGACTGAGACTGAACGAATTTTGTTGTTTTCTTGAACAACTGAAAGAAAAACATAGTCTTGCTGTCATCACCTGAGACTGCTCGGACTTTCCTATCCTGTTAAATGCCCTAAGCAGGAGCAGTTTACTTGATACATTCCTCAGCTTCCAAGTTATCCTCTTGGACTCTCTCAAGCTAATCTCCATGGAAATCAAACAGAAATACAGCCCTCTCATGTCCTCATAGAGTAAGTCCTTGTCTGATCTGTACAAGTTTCTTCTTGATAAAATGTTTGAAGTGCACGATGCATGAGAAGATGTGGTAACCATGTGTCGTATTTTGTTCAGATCACCTCTAAACCTCTCTGTAGAAAGACTTGTTGACTGTTCTGTTAGTAGCAAGGAATTCATGCAAGGGATGCAGTCTGCACACAAAGCAAAGTCATGCAAGTCAACATTGCAAAGAATGCCTATCACAGAGAGCATGAAGGATAAGTTACGAAAAGCCAGATTTGATCTAGGGACAATAAAAGAAATTTTCAAGTGCAGCAACAAGGGGTTGCTAGTGATGGTGGCTTTGCCAAGTAGCTATAAAGAGATTTGTCACAGCAATGTCAAGCCCAGAGTTACAAGGAATCTGAAAGTTCTTACAAAGATTTTCAACTTTTCTCATGCAGCACACTGATATCTAGTTCCAAAGTCAATGCTGCACAAAATATTCAAGCACTCAATGTAGCAACACTTGCAAATAAAATAGGGATCAAAACGCCATCCTGGTGGTTGAACAGTGGTGATAGACTTCGTAACTACAGTTGCGAGGAATACTTGTATAAACATGAAGTTATTACCAAGTTCTCTGTTGATGGTATTTTCCCCTCTTAAAAGTAAAACTGTATTGTTATGCTTCTCCCAGGTAGCGCATTTTTTGTATCACCTTTAGTTGCTTAGAATTGCTTACACAATTCGTAGAAATTTCTAATAAAATACATACATTGATGACACTGTGCATAAATTGACAGGAAAGGAAGTAAATAATAAATATTATATCATGAAATAGTTTTCTCAACCAGGTGTCTGTGCCTCACATTCTCCTTTTTTCACCTTTCTCGGTGCTCCTAAAAAAATAAGTTACCATGGGCCTTTTGGTTAAGTGCACGCATTCACTTCATTTATCATAGCTGCATCACAGTGGAGCGAGTGAAAGTGTGACACATTGTTATTGTGATTTTGACTTGGCAGATTTTAGCATGTCTCCGCAAAATAGTCGGAAAACGAACACGCATTTTATGAATCCATGATAAAATATGCTGAAATATACAATGGCCTGCCAATTTGAGACAATAGAAAATGTTAATGACAACAACAAACCACAAGCGTCAAAATTGGTGCAATATTTTTGTGAGTTAATTGAGGCTAAAATTTAGTCAGCTTTAAATGTGTCAATGAATTTGAACTCTGTGGTTTCATTTACAGTATTGTGCAAAAGTAATGCAGGCAAATTCCAACACATTTCAAAGAAATTTCGCTTCAAACGAAAATTCCCCAACTTTTCCACAAACTTTCAAGGCACCTATTATTTTGGTTTGCCTGAAATTTTTAATGATAATTCACTGCAGATGCTAACGAGTCATGAAATTACAAGGGAAAGTTCACTCTTTTTGTTTGTTAGCCGCAAACTTTTGAAAGAAAACTCACTCTGGTTGTTAAGCGCTTTGATACAAACTAGGAAAAAAAGAGCCACAGGATGTATT
>JAHPZR010050424.1:0-13304 GCA_019787425.1 Platygyra sinensis | reverse complement strand
AAAAAGCAAGGCAAAAATCGTTCGAATTGGAGCAGAAAAGAGGGAAATTTTTACAAGCCGACCGGAAAAGAGGACAAATGATTTCTCCTTCTTTGTGTTGGGGGCAAAAAATCGAGCATCCGATCCGAATTTCGGCGAGAAAACGGCCTCGCGGTTCAGGTCTTTCGAAAACAGCTCTGTCCAGACATGACTTCGTCTGTTTTGTTTGAAAGCTAGCGATGAAATAGGCCAAATGGACAATAGAAACCAGGCAAGGTGAGTATATTTTCTTTGTTTATCCCCAAACCGGTAACATGTTATCTTACCGCGCGATTTCATCTATTGTCATTTTAAATTCCACACAATTTCTCGTACAGCGTGCTCAAATTTTCACAGCCAAAAGTGTAACACAACACCGCAACTTTAGACAGTCACGTGTTACTCGATGCACGTATATAAATTATTACATGTAATACATTTGATCGATTCCTCGAATCGTGAGTTTGGAACGCCTGTGGTGAGACCTGGGGCACTTTCCATTCGATCGAATATTCCGGTTTGAAATTCTGGGTATAGGGAACAGTATTTTCCGTTTCGCTGGACTAACCCGTCCAGGCAATCAGATTCCAAATTTCGTGCGAACGGAGGACTCTACCTTATTTTACCATTTTTAATTGCTTGGAAGTTGCTCAACGACTCTGAAATTGAAATAAACGATGAATTAGGTGAGGTTGACAATATAACTTTTATCGTTGGAATTTAAAAGTAGTTCACGACTACATTAAGGAGGCTCGAAAGGGTTTTTAGCTGCACGCGCGCGAGCAATCTACACACGCTATAACTAAGATGCACGCGTCAGCTGAATCAGTATTAAAATCAGCACACCGGAAGTTAATGCTGCGTAAAATCGCGCGAACCGGAAATAAAATCTGCGGAAAACATTTGTTTTTAGCTCGAAAGTTTGCTCGGTGACCTATCTTGATTTTTTGCATACACGCACCATTCGCGATGGCACTTCAGATATAAAAGTTTCGGGGGAAATTATCTAGTGGAATTTTCTGTAAGCCATAAAACGCGTTTTCTTTAAATATATTTAATTCTACTAGATAAAATTTTTTCATACTGTCTGAAAAGTTAAAGAATTTAGGGAACTTTCCAACAAAGAGATAAAAATGGTAGGTCACCGAATTAGTTTCTCAGATAATTTACAAAAACTGAAATTTAGAGGACGCTTTTGTGGACCTCGTAACTGATATGACGTCACAAGTACCCTCAAAGTATAGCCCAACAATAGAGTTGCAAGGAGACATATAGTTTGCCCACACCATTAAACATCCTTCTTTGTAATTTTTCATCGTTTCACAAGCAATATAGCAACGAAAAACCCTTTCGAGCCTCCTTAAGGGTACGATACTTCTTTACTTTCGTGACGAGTTGAGTCACTTTCGATTCGAATGACGAGCGAGCTGTTCAGCACGCACTGTCAGGGAGGGTCATAACGGCCACATTTCACGTAGCTCACATGTATTTTCGCACTGCTCACTAACGCTTGTTGAGGCCAGTCCACTGCAATAATGTTGAAGTAAGATATTTTATTCGTTTGTCAGAGAGAGCATTGATGCTATATTTAGCATGTTGAATTCGACTTCCAGACTCTAAGAAACTGGGCCCGAGCAAGGATCATGGAGCGGAATTTTCCGGTTATTCGGATTTTCCGGAGTTTTAGGCCAACCTCGCGAAGTACAACCAAAATTTCGGAATAAAATTCCAGAAAATGTCTGTTCCATTAAATGGCCACCAGCTTTAGTCCCAAAATTTTACATTTACTGTAAAATAAACCTGCATTCGCATTCAGCGGATACTATACCTCTGTTAAGCGGACGTACGGACGCGGACACCAATATTGAAAAATCTTTAACTCTAGAAAGGGTCAACGGACGAATCAAAAGTACCGGAACCTGGTAGATTCTGATCAGCAAATGTAAAGGCTTGAACTCAGAAAGGCTGACCGTACGGTTGGGATTAACTGTTATATATTTTCCAATATTTCGACAGGCTCGGCCTGACTTCTTTAGGAAATGTTTACAACTGAGAAAAGACGTTACGATTTAAACAACCAAGATAAAAGCCCATGAGCCATTTTGTTGGATAAAACCTGTAATAGGCGGACACTTCAAGAGCTTTTTACTTCTGATCTGAAAGCTCCGCTCACACTCCCCTGACATTGTTCAGCGATGTCATTTTAAAGGCTACTGAAGTAGATTATTTCAGATTGATGCATTGACTAACTGGATAATGAGCTATGAACAGTCTTAGATCTTACACTCCGTTACAAAAGGGTTAATAGTTAACTATTAGTCAGGAGCCCATCCTGCTATTAGTATATGCCACACAGGTGATAGTACTTTTCGCGCGCGCTGATTGGAGGTGACTAGCCAAGCACTATTCACCTCCGAGCAGCCGAAGAAAAACAAAATGGCTTTTGTCGGTACGTTATCACAAATAAAGTTACTCTTTTGGCCGTTAGTATTCAGCTTGTGTGGTATATACTAAAACAGGAGCCCATTTCCTGACTAAAACAATTATTCACCTCAGTGTCGGTGAAAGTGGTGGATATTTTCCTCCACTTCGGTGCATAATTGTTAATTATATCATACAATAATTTTATATTAGAACCTGCTTAGAGCAGACATCCTGTATTAAGAGGACACTAGTGAGGGTCCCAAGGGTGTCTGCTTAATGCAGGTTACACAGTACATGCAAGACAAAAACCACCAAGCACAAAGTTTCTTGCGAATTCGTAGGAGCTCGGCGGCTGGAATTTCTTAACTGAATTTTCTCTTTCTTCTTCACTTGCAAGGAACCTTTCTTCGTGTTAGCATTTTCCTGCTCCTCAGTCAAAGATCTATTTGTGACGTTAGGGAGAAATTATTTTTTGAGGTGGGAGGAGGAGTTGCACAATCGATCAGTTCCGAAAAAAAAATATATAATGTACAGAAAAAATTGCAAAAAAAAAATACTGCGAGGAGAGCTATGGGAAAATTTTTCGAGCCAAGTGCTTTCTATTAACCAAGTCCTGTGTTTGACCTTAAGGCGTGAAAAAGAAATCCGTGCTCCAGAAAATTGCCCACCCTTACTCCCCTCCCCCCCCCCCCCCCCTTCCCCTTCCGAAAAAAAAAACATAACACTAAAGATCCGTCCCTTAGCTTCACATAAGTTCACGAATTTATCGCTTAACATTTTCACTTACTGAAAATGAGCTAATAGGAAATGTGAACAAAAGAGAAAATTTCTATCTGATGCTTTTAGGAGTGCTTATAACAGTTATAAATATAAATCTTTTACAAAGCGGAAGGGATACATAACAGCAGTCACGGGTCCCGTCACGGTCGCGTGCCGCATGGCACGAGGTGAGATAACGCAACGTTTATCGGCACAAGAAGCTACAATAGAAGAGGAGTTTTGAACCTTGGTTCAATTATTTCTTTGTTGTCACTGATGTTATCATTTACTCTAACTTGAAAATTTACCACGAACAAGGGCGACAAACCCGGCTTCAGAGATTAAGTCTTACTCGCAAAATATCATGAAACTAAAACAAAATTTAAACGCGACCGCGAAATTTCAATTTAGCGTCATAGAGTAATTCGCTATTTTGGAATTCCGAATTTTTCAACCTCCAAGGGAAAGAAGGGTTAGTTTTGAAAATGGGGTAGTTCGAGAAATGGGCGCTTAAATAACAGTGTTTGACTGATGATGGTTTTGTCAAAAGCTGAATAAGCTAATTAGATATCGGGAGTGTTCGAAAATCGTTTTGGTCAAGAAATAGACCTTTTTCGACTGGGCGGTTTGTTGCCTCCAATTCAGACCATATGATAATAGTCTTGAGAATTGTTCCTTTCAAATTTTCAAACAGTTGTGTCGGCATATGAATAAATAATTTTTGGATGAATAAAAGAACTATTCTCTAGAGAATATCATGTGTCACTTTAAACTTCACATATAATGCTTTAAAACTCTCTGCAATATTCAATCATCGTCTGCTTCACTGTTTTCATTTCGTAAACATTTACGTCAATGAAGTGCTGCATGACGCGTGACAGAGCGGGTCCAATGCGTTGTGCAATATTTCCGAGAATCTGTCAATCGAATGTTGAAGTTGATCCGTTAATAGTGAGAGGCCACGATTGAAAACGATGGAAAGGCTTGTTTTTATCTTACGATTTGTGAGTCTCACTTGTTTGATTTATCACCGATCGGCAGCTTCAGAAACGATGACAAGTATTTTCGTTTCACCAAACGGAAGGGACTCGCCATATTGTGGCAATTCGAGTCAGCCTTGTAAGTCGTTTGATTTCGCCATCGCACTAGCACGCCAGAAGGGGCCAAACTCGACAACAATATCAGCAGCAAATGGCAACTACAAGCTGAGAAAGAGCTACAGTTTTACAAATTTGGTGAACTTTGGCCTGGTTGGACAGAGTCTCGATCCTGACCTTGTGGAAATAACGTGCGAGACAAACGTGAGTCTTTCATTTGTATTAAGCGACAATATATTCTTTGAGGGACTCAAGTTGCAGAAGTGTGGCGGATGGCATCGAAGCGCAGTCAAGGCGAAGAAACCTTATCGAGGGCTCGATGGAGTCAAATTTATAGCTGCCTTAGACTTTCGTTACTGCAGGAATATACGACTTTCTAACGTCGAGATCTCATCCTCACCGGGCCTTGGTTTAAATTGTTATGATTGTGGCGGCTTTGTTAATTTTACACACAGCATATTCGCTGACAATGTAGCTCACCCTAGTAACACAACATCCGTGAATGAAAATCCAAATGAAGACGATGGCTCTTTAGAATATGTCTATTCAGGAGGAGGTATTTATTTGGGTCTAGATCCTTATGGACATAACACTGTCAATGTAACTCCGAGCACGCACGAGTCGTTTCAGCATAACAACTCGTACATTTTCCGGAATTGCAGATTTCTCAGAAACAAAGCCGTGTGGTTGAACGGAAGCAGCGCGCGTGACTTTGTCGACACCCCGGAACTTCCGTTCAGTCGTGGCGGCGGTTTGGCAATATTCCTTCGATCAAATGCAAGTGGATGCACCATTGATATAGAATCTTGTGTTTTCACCAGTAATTGCGCACAGTGGGGAGGAGGCCTGACGCTAGAGATGAGAGAAAGAACCAGAAACAATGCTTTCACAATGAAGGACACATGGTTTGAAAATAATGATGGACTATTAGCGGGTGGAGGGGCTCGACTAGGTAACCTTATTGAAGGTGACGGACGTCAATTGAATACCTTTACCGTAAACAACTGCTCGTTTGTTAACAACACGGCCATCTGGGGAGGTGGAATGTCGGTTTTTGGAACGACCATCCCTGGCATAATCAGCCAGAGAGATGTGACGCAGTTCTATTTCACCGGGTGCCACTGGTTGGATAACGTTGCAACAGTGGGAGCCGCCATGGGAGTTTTCCTATCCAATCAAAACGAAGACCAAATCGGACCTGATGTGCCATACCATATCAGCTTTAATGGCTCGTTGTTTCTAAGAAATAAAGTTATCCGAAGGAAAGACCTCGTCACCATCGGAGAAGGCGCACTTTACAGCGTCGAAGTGCCTTTGATATTTCGGGGAAACGTGACATTCATCAGCAACAGTAAGTCTGCCTTAGCCTTAGATGGCTCTACAATGGAAATACATGATAACGTGTACTTCTACAACAACAGCGGATTCAGAGGGGGTGCCCTAGCCATGTATGGACGTTCAAGAATTATTTTCCACAGAGATTCCAACCTTCTCTTTCAAGGTAACGAGTGTGAGGACAAAGGGGGAGCTTTGTATATCTACGCCCCTGGACCTCCTCTGGTTGGTTTCAATGCAACTGGCACAAACACTCATATCTGTTTCTTTGGATACTGGGATTCCTCCGTGGATTATGATGAATGGAAAACAAAGGTTGTCTTTCAAGGAAACAAAGCGCCGTATTTCGCGGCAGGAAATTCGGTCTACGCCACGACATTGAAGAACTGTCGACAAGCTGGTGAAGCCCGTCAAAACAACTCCGTGTTGCGATGGAAATTCGTGGAATTCAAAGATGCATATGGAAAAAGAACCCCCCTGACGAAGGAAGTTAGTACTGACCCAGTGGACATACAATATGACAGAAGTGACTGGGACGTTGCTCCAAGCGAGGTTTTCAATGCCTCTGTCTCACTACTTGACGAGATCGGTAATTCTGTTGTTGGTATTCTCATGATTAAAGTTAATCCACTGCATAAACCTTCATCAGTCGAACTTAACACTTCTTCACCCTTGTTCGTTGCGAATGGGAGCATTTCGAATCTAAAATTGGTGGGAAACAGCAGCGAAAAATTCTCGGTGGAGCTGAATTATATGGGAAGACAGGTATTAACTGAAACAATAACTGACCTTTCCTTAAACGACTGTTATCCTGGATTTACGCTGAGGAATAGAATGTGTGTTTGTATGGATTCTACAGGTGTCGCGAGGTGCTTACCTGATGGAAAGACATTTTATCTTAAACATGGCTACTGGGCAGGATCGGTCAATGGCAAATTTGTTACTCATATTTGCCCAACAGGATACTGTAATCTCTCGAGCCAGTACGCAACCGAACATGAGTATATTTCCACCAGCATTTGCAATGAGAACAGAGATCAGGATAGCGTGCTCTGCGGAGATTGTAAAGCGAATTATAGCGTTTTATTTGGAGGAGAACGTTGCTCGAATAAATGTTCCAACTGGTACTTGTTCCTGCTGCTCTTGTATGGCCTGATTCTGCTTGGTGTTGTCATGGGGATCATGCTCATTGACCTCGATTTCTTCACTGGATACTTGAATGCCTGGCTGTATTCTTACCAAGTCATGAAGGTTATCACACCCGCAGGCTTTAACTTTGATCCTTTTATTGAGTTTGTCATCGGCCTCGCTAACTTCCAATTCAAAACAGGCTCAGGTGGAGTTTGCTTTGCCGCTGGTTTGGACGATGCCGATAAGTTGGCAATAATGTACGCGCTACCAACGTATGTATTGGTGTTGGTCATTTTGCTGGCCAGAGCCGTAGGCAAACATCCCAACTGGTGGTTCAGCAAACGAGTCAAAGCCGCCCCATTTCGTGCCTTCTGTACCATTTTTGTCCTTTGCTACACTGACATTACCCGTATTTCTTTGCGTATACTGCATCCCGCCGAAGTTGGATCCAAGATTGTGGTGTACGCGAACGGTAACATTGATTTCTTCAGCGGAAAGCACATTGCGTACGGATTATTGGCAATCTTGTACATTTTGATCGTGGTTGTCCCATTTCCACTGATTCTGCTGTTTCGCCCTTCCCTCACCCGTCGCCTGTTCCCGGTGTTGAATCTCAATCGATGGAAGCCGATATTTGATGCTCTTCAGAACTGCTTTAAGGACAGGTTTCGATGGTGTGCAGCATTCTACTTCCTCTGCCGATTCTTTCTCCTGGCCATTTCAACCTTCGTGCCTGCGAGTGCCATAAAGAGAGCCCTGCTGGAGAGTGCCTGTGTCGTGATCCTCCTAACGTTTGCGTTCTTGAGGCCCTACAAGGAAGCTGCTGATGTAAAAGAGGACGAGGAAAGTTACGAATGGATCAACATGTCAGACGTCGCCCTTCTTGTAACGCTTTCGCTGATCGCCATCTTCAGTTCACCAATTGACGGGAGCCTGTCGCCTAACACCAGGTTAGCTTTGAGAGTCTTCGTTGACGTGTTGGCTTACATTCCCTTGATGGTGCTTGGAATGGTAGCCGTTAGAATCGTCAGGAAATGGCTCCAAGCCAGGAGATCGCAAAGAGAATTAAACGAACCTGAACTTTCCGCGACCGACTTGTCCGACATCACAGATGAGGCGGCTGCAGAGTATAGCCAGCACGCATGACTTCATCAAAATGTAACGGTTAGTTAGGCCCCGTCCACTACGCCGGAAGAATTTGAAAACAAATGTTTTACTCTGAAAACGCAGCAAATGTTTTCCCTCCACGCTACACCGAAGGATTAAAAAAAAAAATACCATTCATTTTAGATTTGTGTTTGAGGAAAACTTGGTAAAGGAAATCGTATGATTATCGTGACGCTATCGTTTTCGAAAAGCTCCGTTTTCGTGACGGATTAGTGTGGGCGGCAGGTCTAACCGTAGAAATAAAGCTACGGTTTCAAATTCCTACGGCGTATCGTGGACGCTACCTTAGCGTCAATTGTTTGCACGTGATTTAAACTGAAAAGGAACTATAACATATAGAGAGCGTGTGGGATGGGCTGCTGCTCCAGTGTGTGGTAGCTATAAGATAATTTGGTTTTACCAACTGGATTGATAATATGAATTGGCCACCGTAAAGAGACTCGGGAGCTGATGTTTCGAGCGTTAGCCCTTCGTCGGACGAAGGGCTAACGCTCGAAACGTCAGCTCCCGAATCTCTTTACGGTAGCCAATTCACATTATCAACCCAGTTGATAAAACCAAATTATCTTGTAATACTCCCACCGACGCAGCACCACAGTTTCTTTGGAAACTTACCCCCTTTCCTCGTTTGTGGTAGCTACAGTTTCGCTGGAGAGCGAAGCGTAGTTGGACACACATGACTTCTATATAAGGTATGTTTAGAATTTCGTGAAAACCTAAACAGTGAGTTGGCAAACATCACGCCTGTGTACTAAGCCAGGAACTTAGTTGTGCTCATCTCTTTGAGAAACATCGCGAGTAATTTTTTCTAATACTGAAAATGGCCAGGTTAATATACATCTAATTTTACATTTTGGGCCATGTTATGACGAAATTCATGATTAATAACAGGACAGACGCATGAAAAACTGACGTCAATTTGTTAATTAAGCGCTTTCGGTGATCAAAATTAAACTTGTACATGAGTTCTGTGGCAAGTCTTGCAGACAAAATCATTCTATTCCAAAAGCTTTAAAGGTAATCGAGTTTTTCTGAGCTCTAATAAAGGAATTATTATCAAATATTGATAGCCTCTGATCCACGAGTTTCAGTTTTGCTTGATCGCTTAACTCGCTCGATCGTGAATTGAATTCTTGAAATTGAAGAAACAGCCGCTTGACGGAACTACTAAAAAATAATAAAAAATAAAACTACTGCATCGTTTAAGAATTTTCTGACATTTTCCTCAGACCTCTGTTCATTTAAGCTTATTTTACCATATAACGAAAGTGACAGATCATTTTCGAAACCCAGTCATGTGTTCAACTTCAGCCTTGTAGACACGCAACTCATGGGAAGGAAAACGAAACCCGCAAACCTGCTATTGAACAAGAGCATCTCAAACAGCTCAAAGCCAGAGGTGGTTGTTCGCTTTCTTCTCCACTCCCACTTTTAAGAAATGTCTGGTGCCATATTGTTCTTTTCTGTTGCCGAAGATGCCTTGAAGGACAGAGAGTTCAGCCACCAAAAGCTTCAACCATGTGCAGTCTGTTTTCAATTCTTCGGAAAACTGATCTAAAGTAATTAACTTTCGAGAAACGCTTTTACCGACTGCAAGTTTCGTTTGTTCGATATTTACGTGAGCCGACAGTTTGAAGTTGTTTTTTTGCCCGAGATCGAGAAAATGTAAACTATATATGATATGAACTCACCGCGATCCAAGAAGAATGTTGATGTGTCGCTTTGTCAGATTTTTGAATGAACATTTTCGCTCGGTTTACGGCGCTTTTGACTTCATGTAAGCCGGACAGGATTCAATAACACATCTCAAAGTCAACACAGTAAATTTCGAGAGTTATTTTAACTCCAAAATTGGAGTTAGAATTTTAGGTACAGGATAACTCCTTTTTTGAGGTTATTTTAACTCCTGAATTTAACTCCAAATGGACGGTTAAATTTCTCTAAGGCCGGGTTATATTAACTCCACAAACGGAGTTGCCTTTACTCCTCGTGGAGTTATTTTTACTCTAAAAATGGAGTTAAAATTTTAGGTACAAGATAACTCCTTTTCGGGGGTCGTTTTAACTCCTCGTGATTTAACTCGTTGATTGGAGTTACTTTAACTCTAAAAGGGGATTAAACATGTTAAAACTAACTCCTTTTTGAGGTTACATTTAACTCCAAAGGTGAATGATTTTTCTGTGGAGTAAATTCGACTCTTTTCTGTAAGTGAAATGGCTAGCTATGAAACAATCAAGAGTTGCAACACAACATAACTCCGAACACAACAGTGTGATGATGAGGGTTTTATTAGACGACAAAAATCACCTTGAAATGCAATCACAATTAAAAAAGAACTGAAATACTAGAACTTGCATGCATGATATAATTATTAATCTTACGAACTTATAAAATTTATATAACCCTGTTTATGGTTTTATGGTTTATGTGACATTAGTTAAAAATATCTGCAGTCTGTAGTGTGCTGTCTGCTATATTGCCATACACAGATTCGAAATTAAGTTTGTTACAGAACATCAGTTGTATTGACCATAAGTTCCTGAATTGACTGAGACCACTGAGGGCAGGTGAGCTGTCCTCGCCTTAAAAGAAAAAAAAAGTAAGCAGTATTTGTGAACCAGAGATTTACGGTCGTTTCGATACAAAACCGTTTCAATACAAGTCTCGAGTATCTTTCGTTTCAACGGAGTGTCGCATCAGTTTGTTATTTACCCTAAAAAAGCAGCAATTCTTTTTAAGCGAATCTAGATAATTGGCGGGTGACGATGTATCGAATCGACTTTAGATGTATATCGAAACGACCGGATACCCGTGAATGCTTATATTTACTTATGGACTTAAAGTAAGGACAGAGACTCACCTCGGACTGCTGCATGTACTTTATCAAGCGATCACATTGAAGGTCTTCATTAATTGCCTGTAACTTAATTTATACATTACCGATTAAAAGGCTTTTCAATGGAAAGTTTGTCATAGGCCTACACTGTAATACATGTACTAGCAAACACAAGACTGAAGAGTTAAAGTTTAAACGAATCATTGCAGTCGAGCGTTTTCGTAGTTCTATATTTCAACCGAACCTTCGCTCCATCTCCAAAATTAAGCAAGAAACGACAGGAAATAAAAACAAATGTAAAGAGCTAACCTACTGGATCGTTTTTCCTTGTGCATAGCCCAGTATATCAACGACAATTCGCAAAGAAATGTATGAGATAATAGCTCCAACCGTTAAACTGTCCGCCACGCAAACTTTGATCCCATGTCCAGTGTCATTGGAAGGCTTGTGGTCTAGGGTGGGGAGAGTAACCAGAGAAGTATATTTCGACAGCACATCGTTTTGTCTTCTTTTTTGCTCTAAATCAGCTTACACATTAAAACTGTCCTGTACAGTACCTGTAGCTGGCTTTTTTTCTCCTGATCGTCTGGTTTCAAGTTTTAGATACTGACAAAGTTAAGAAAGTCTAGGGGGGCTGGGTATTAAAGATGAGAAGACCATACGACTGCTTCATGCGGTATCAGGAAATGACCTTTGGCCCTCTTTGGCCATGACGGTGTTTCATTTTGATGTCACGCTTGTACGTTCGCTTGTTTTGCGTTCCGAGTCCCACGGATATATCTGAGCAAAAGAGAGAAAGCTCGCAGACTACCTGTAGATCGGTACCGTTTTTCAATCCATATGATCCATACACTTAAGAAGAAGCCAGAGTCGCACTTGGCTATCGCCTCGTGCGGATTTCACGCTTCTTTCGTGCTTAGCAACTTCCCGCGTGCATGTATAACGCGATGGTTGCTAGTCCAGTCCCTGAACTCTCCTTTCTTCCCGCCCCATATAGGGGCTGAACCCGCGCGAGCGAAAGAAGAGTCCAGGATAACTTGCATGCGCATGCTCAGAACGAACCAATCAAAAGTACTAGGTCCCGAACACCGGGCTCGCGTCAATGTGTCGCGCAATGCTTTTTTCAGCTCGCGCTCTGAAAGAAAACATTTTCTTAGACGTTGGTATTGTCGTAAAAACATAAAAACGTGGTCTGTACTCTTATCGACAACGAGTACGCATCATTACTCTTTTCCCAAACATTTTTACGTATTGTTTCTATATGCTGAGTGATTTTGCAAAAGTTTTTGAAAGGAAAGTCTGACGCGTACAAGTAGCTCATTTGCATAATGCAGCGCGTGCACTTTCAAGCCCGAGTCGGTGTTTCCAATTGTCAACAAATCTTGGCAAAGATTTCTTTCGTTATCTTTATTGTGATAAAATAAAAAATCGAATGTGGTTTAGCGTGGCACTGGTGAAATTCCACTGATTTGGGATTAATTGACATGTTTTTAATCAATCTGAATGCAGAAATTGTTGCTTGTATATTATCATTCAGAGAATTAATCGCGCCACGAGCCAAAACTGGAAATTACTTCCAAATATGGTTTTTCCCCCGATTAGGGGGGAAAAAATGGCGGCGTTCTGAGCATGCGCATGCAAGTTATCCTGGACTCTTCTTTCGCCTGCGCGGGTTCAGCCCCTATATGGGGCGGGAAGAAAGGAGAGTTCAGGGACTGGACTAGATGGTTGCACGCTGTACTCTCACCATTTGAAATGTAACCAATGTCACAAACAATACATAGGAGATACCAGACCTGTTGAAAAACAAACTAACAGTTCTAAGCCCACCAAAGTATCCGACCATTTTTTGTGTAACAATCATAACACAACTGACATGCAACTTATTCATCTTGAACTCGTGACAGTGTACGAAAAGCAAGTGAAGCATATCTCATTGAAAGAGGTCAAACCCTTGAACCTCATGTAGTACGTTTTTTTGGGACCTTTAGTAGCAGCTTTCTATGTTTAGGTCATTTGTACTATTTATAGCTGTTCATTACAACTTTTCAGGCTGTTCCGTTTTCCCATATTTTTACATTTTCAAACTTTTACGTTACTTTTTTCATCGTCAATTATTACTTAGCCCTGTAACTCAATCTTTTGTTACTATTTATCTTTTCACTTGTTATATCGTATTCCCCATGTTTTAAATTTAATACGTTTAAAACTACACTCGTTCTCTGTAACACCCTGAAGAAGGAAGCCGGGCCGTTGCCTTCCGAAATATTGGAAAGTATATTCCTGCAATACTGTGTAATCAGCCTTGCTAAATTTTCGTCTATGCACAGCAAAAACTGCTATTAAAAACAACAAATGGTCCAGGTGAAGCCATGGGGAAAAATGCGAGCGAAGTGCTTTCTCTTAACCAAGTCCTGTGTTTGACCTAAAGGCGTGAAAATATTTCCTGTGCCAGAAAATTGCCCATCCCCATCCCCTCCCCCGAAAAAAAAACATAAAATAAAGGTCCCTGCCTTAGCAACACATAACGTCACCTG
>JAHPZR010050422.1:0-19611 GCA_019787425.1 Platygyra sinensis | reverse complement strand
GGCATGTAGCAGCTCTCGTAAGGTCGTATTTGATTGGCTAAGTTGTAATTAAGTCGTTTTTTAAAAAAAATTAAAATAAGTCTTTATATTCTTTTGAAAAGTGTCATTTTTATTTTAAAGTAGTTAGGGCACAATTATTGTAAAATGCTCGTTACTATTTGTTTTTTTTTATTTCATAATATAGATGTAAAATAATTCAAGAAATAATAATGAAAAAAAATTATTTAAGGTGTACAACGATATTTCAACTGTCCAATCATTTCAACTTTGTTTCGTATTAATTTTCAGAGAAGGAGCAATAGAGACATGGAATTCAAATGTAAACATAAAGAAAGAGAGACAGAAAGAGGGAGAGAGAAAGACAGAAAAACTCTAGTACTTGAAACAAAAAAAAGCTTGTCATTAGCGTAAGGATGGAGACAGTGTGGATGGACAATGCTTATTGGAAAGACGTGTTATAAACGCCCGGTGGCCGTGGACACAATCCTATATGAGCTATATAGGACTGTGTCACCCCAGAGGGTAAGCCTCTTCGGTTGTTTCGGTCTTACAACGGATATACATTAATTTCACCATATTATTTATACGATATGAAATTCGAGTATGGTTCTGGACAAACCTGCACAGCGTACGAGAGAAAGGGGAAGAAATGGTTTTAAAGGACCCTAGTCAGCCACACCTTTGTTTTTGTTACATGCGAGAATTTGGCTATTATATTTTATTTAGAGCCTGTCGAAATGAAGAAAAAATCACTTTAGAAGTACTCAAGATAATTAAACATACCTTCAGGAACACAGCTTACAGTAACACAATAAGGATTCGCTTCACCCATTGCTATATCAATAATTTAGATGTCATCGAAAATGGCGAGAGGCTGACTAGGGCCTTTAAGCATTTCAATGGGTTTCAAGGGTTGCAAGGGTTCCAACCATTTTTACGCGTTGCAATAGCCTGCTTATAGCTAAGCGGTTAGCCTAAGATTGCAAGCGGTCTTAGGTGTTGAAAGGGTTGAAGGGTTTCGAGGGCAGCAAGGGTTCCACGTTTCAAGGGTCGCAAGGGTTTCATGCGTTTCAAGGGTTTCAGGCGTTTCGAAGGTTGCAAGGGTTTCAAGGCGTTAAAAAGGTTTCAGGCGGTTCAAGCGTTACAAGGGTTCCAGGCGTTGCAAGCGTTTCGAGGGTTGCAAGGGTTTCAAGCGGTACAAGGGTTCCAGGCGTTTCAAGGGTTGCAAGGGTTCCAGGCGTCTTCAAGGGTTGCAGGGGTTTCAAGGGTTGCAAGGGTTTCCAGGCGTTTCAAGGGTTGCAGGGGTTTCAAGGGTTGCAAGGGTTCCAGGCGTTTCAAGGGTTGCAGGGGTTTCAAGGGTTGCAAGGGTTCCAGGCGTTTCAAGGGTTGCAGGGGTTTCAAGGGTTGCAAGGGTTCCAGGCGTTTCAAGGGTTGCAGGGGTTTCAAGGGTTGCAAGGGTTCCAGGCGTTCAAGCGTTTCAAGGGTTCCAAGCGGTTCAAGGGTTGCAAGGGCTCCGGGCGTTTCAAGGGTTGCAGGGGTTTCGGGCGTTTCAAGGGTTGCAAGGGTTGCAAGGGTTCCAAGCGTTTCAAGGGTTGCAAGGGTTCCAAGCGTTTTCAAGGGTTGCAAGGGTTCCAGGCGTTTCAAGGGTTGCAAGGGTTCCAAGCGTTTCAAGGTTGCAAGGGTTTCAGGGGTTTCAAGGTTGCAAGGGTTTCAGGGGTTTCAAGGGTTGCAAGGGTTTCAGGGGTTTCAAGGGTTGCAAGGGTTGCAAGCGTGTCAAGCGTTGCAAAGGTTTTAAGCGACCTCATAATGATCTTCAATTAATGTTTGGAATGACAATTGAACCGGGGTATTTTGATATGTGCAATCGTAGTCAGACTTTCGAGTATTTATACATGTTAAATCATGCCAAATAGTAAGCGTCTCATTCTTTCTTGAGCCGTGACATAATGGATAATTTTGTTAAAGCTAATAACGCTACCGGACAAGTGCTGAAACAAATAATGACGACAAACCTTGTTGCTCAGGATTTCAAAGTTGGTTGATTACCTCACAGCTTCACTCCTAAAACGACTTTCAGTTTAGGAAATTATCTTCTTCCATGCACCTGCTATCCATTAAGACGCGCTAACCTTTTGCTAAATTGTTGTTATTTCCCATTTGGTAATAGTTGTCTCAAATTCAGGCAAAGTTTCAGTACACGTTCACGTTGTTGTGCACTAAGTAACTGAGGTAATAAATTCGCCGTAGAAAGACTGTCCAAAAAAAGATAATATTGTATTTAAGTTGTTAGCAGAATTCAAAACTTATTGTTAGAAGACAATTTTGTGTATTTTTGTATTCTTTTTTTATTCTTATAGGTTTTAGTCAATTTGCATGCTTGGAGTGATTCCACGTGTTAAATGTATCACGAATAACTTTACTAAGAGTGATTATCCAAACAGCCTGAAACGTGATCTATACTTTTGTACCTTTAAACGGTTGTTAAGCGAACTAACCACATTGTCATCTGGCAACACACACGTGCCGACATTTGCGTCTGCACTTATGCACACGTTCTTAGGATCGATTTGCATAGTGTTTTCGACGGTTAAAAAAGTCCTTTGAAAACGTTTCCAGACACTAATCCCTCGTCTTTTGTTTTCGTTACTTGCTTTGCATATTCCAGATTGATTTAATCACTTTTCCGGTCAGATCGTAAACAAAGTTTGTTCTGGTTAATCCAGCTTAATTAAGTCCGATCGGTACTCAACTTTTCCGTTTAGTATTTTAACAGCTGCCTGCTTATTATTTGAGTCTGTAACGTTGTTAGTTTTAAACATTTAACTTTAGCTTAAGTATTTCCCGAAATAGCCTGGCCTTTGTCCAGAATGAACTGTGGAACATTGGCTCCATCATTCAACCTTATGAACTATAGATTATTCTAATTAGTTTTACTTAGTTACCTCAAAATATATACCGCTGTGTTTTGTTCTATTTAGTTACCATTATGAAAACAGATCAAGAAGAAGGGTTCATTTTCCAACAAAAGTGTAAGTGATCGTTTCGGCACTACAAATAAAGCGGCCGTTGCTAAGTTGGTTTGGAATTCCAAAACATTTCGGCTGAACCAATCACTAAACGCAACTTCAATTTGGCTAGCCAATCGGAGTGCATTGCGGATTAGTGACACGGCTTATGTTAGCGTCACTTAGTTTGGCAAACTTCACGTAGACTTGTACTCTGGACTTGAACTTGCAATCTTGAAGCTGGAACAGTTTATTAAAGCCACTTGATGTGAAATTGACTGGGAGTTGAAGAGTTAATTCCCTCGTAAAGGCTAAGACGCCATGTAACAGAAAAAAAACACTGTTACATAATTAAGAAAGCATTATAACATAACTAAAGCAAGGCGCGCGCTCTAATTGGCTAATTCAGCGTCTACCATTTGCCCATGGGTGTATGCTGCTGACGTACTCAATAACTGAAGCAAAGCGCGGCGCTTTGTGATGTAGCTAAATTTGTTGCGGACTCACTCGGCTGCACCCCGTGAGTCCACAACATTTTGACCACTGTGATAACGCCTATCATTGTCGATAAGGGTACAGACCACGCTAAACCACATTCGATTTGTTTTTTACCACAATATCAAAGATAACGAAATAAATATTTGTCTTTAAGGATAATTGAATAGATGCTGTGTAGCACTTAGAATTACTGTGAAATTAAAAGTTTTGTCCAAAAAGTGCTTATGTTCCTAATATTTGCAGCATAGTCTGAAAAGTAAAATGTTTCGCTTCGTTTGCTCTTTGGGGGAAATCATTTATCGTGTAATCGGTGTTAAAAAAAAGGAAGTGTGCGCTTCACCACTCTTCAAGATCTGCGTTTGCCAAAATTGCTAAATAAAAAAATAATACCCGAATCCAGTTCCTGATACCGACCAGTTAAAACACGACACCCTATTTTTTCCAAGCTGCGAAATAAAGTTAATCAATATTCTTTTTCAGAAGAAATTGGAAATGGGTAGGATACCATGCATTATTCCCTTTGACGCTGGGTTGTGAGGTGTTCCACTGGTAGCTGCATGCTCCGCCTGGTCATTTGCGGTTCCCATATATTTTGCTATCACAATTTATGGCCATCCGCCTAACTTAAGTATTTCCACAATGACAACAACTATGCGTTTGCAACTTGATCGATCAATTTGTGTTTCTTGTCACAAAATGTAATTGTCACGGGACGTTTTTCAGTGCAACTAGATTTCATTGAAATTAGCCACTATGGCAGTCTTTCTTCTCATAAAGTGAGTGCTGAGGGCGTTTTCCACCTGCCTTTGGAATGTGTGCACGCTTCGGTAAGGATAAAACAATGCGGCATTATGTCGACATGTTAACATTATTAGTCCGTGCTGAAAATTGCAATTGGTCACTGATGTTCCTGTGGGAATATACGAATTCGAGATTAATTCAAACTAAAAATAGATCGGTCTGTGAAAACGCCGTGACAGGAATATGGGGTAGTTGCAGGCTCATGGTGATGTAAACGGTGACGTTGCTAATGGCGGCTAGCGCTCAAAACAGTTTCCATCATCAATAAATTGCCCAACCATTGGTGAACACATTGTGATCACTTTTGCAACACAAAAGGTTCATAGCAACAATATGACTTGCTAAACACACCCTTGATAACTGCTTTATGGGCTTATAACTCTAAAACGGCACGGTGAAATTTGTTTATGTTATCAGCATTTGATAAACATGATTAGGCGCTTTTCTGACAAAGTTTAAAAAAATTCTGTAGGTGGCGTTCAGAGCCACTTAAGCTTTGGAAACCTTAAGGTAGTAGTATTATTGCTATAGCGACCTAGGACAACAACGTGCTAAGCAATGGTTGAGCAGCTTTTTGATAAGATGATTATAGCATCAAACGATAAAGAGTGGCTATAATAGCCCATCAATTTGTAATTGATGGAGCCTGTTTTGAGCCACCTTAACTTAGGTAACTGAATGGGCCGTCCAAATATTATTGCTCAGAATTCAAATATGACAATTTGTATGTTATAGTTTTAATTTTAGTTCTGCCTGTAACGAGAATAATCAAGATCTACAATAAAGGGCCTGTTTCCTAATGAGGGGGAACAAATGAGCAACGTTTTTTATTTCGCTTAACTTGGATTCAACGTAAATTGTTATGCACCTACAGGGCTACTGGCACCTATCAATATTTTGCCCCAGGATGGGGGAGGGGGGGAGGGGGGGTCGGGCAATCCAGGGGAATTAGACTTCATCAACCGCACATGGGTTGGGATTTTGACATCCACAACGATCTCCAGTGTAAGAAATTTGACTCGACCGCCATCGTGAAAAGTCGAGAACATCTGGGAATGAGTGGTGCGCCGTCTTGGGAACTGAATACCCAGAATTCATTTGAGCGAGTTTCCTCGCGTCCGCGTCCAAGGATGGCTGAACGAAAGGTAAGGATACGGTAGCCCGCAACTGTCTCAGAAAAAAAAATTTACCTAACAGTGAAAAAAAAAACCGAAAAAAGAATAAGGCAAAAACAAAAAGAAGTTGTCTTTTTGGCGTGAGTATTTTTCTGCCGTGAGGTTTTCCTTTTAACCGTGAGTCGTTTTCTTCAGTTGCCGTGAGGTTTTTCTTTTTGCCGTGAGGTTATTCTTTTTGCCGTGAGTCTTTTTTTTTTTTGGCTTGAGGTTATTATTTTGGCCGTTAGGTTATTCTTTTTGCCGTGAGGTTAATTAGTTTTTTTGCCGTGACAGTTGTGGGCTGCTGTATAAGGAGTACTGTGTTGCTTTTAAAAGCAAAAATGTTGTTTTATTGCTCATCAGTACTCTGTATTTGATTGAAGTGCTATCACAAGATATTTCTCCTTCAGCTTTGAGAAGAACTATTCGTGCAAAGGCTCATTTAGATCAAAATTTACTTCCTACATACATGCCTTAACTACATGCCGCCCTGCCATAAGTTTTCGATATTCCCTGTGTTTATAGTATAGATTTGCTAGTATACTCCAAATGCCAAATTAAATGAAATTCTAGTCAAGTCAGGACCTCAGTTACAAACATACATTAGTTGAATGAAAGCGGAATACATACAACCTATTCCATGAGCATTATCATTATCATTGTCGTTATCGTTACCGCTATGGTTATCGTTATCGTTATCGCTATTGTTCTTGTTATTTATATTTTTACAGGAGCCATACTCAGGGACGGAGACCGTAAGCGCGCGCCATTTCTAGTATTGGGGTTGGCGCCATGATATGGGACAATTTTTCTATTTTTAGAACAAATTGCGCCATCACCTGCGGCACACGCGCGTACATTGCTGCGAGGATTTTCGCGGAGGTCGCGCAGGGGAAATGGCGTCCGTAATCGTTTATGCTTTTGGCCCACAACTCAACGCCTTTATGACTGTTGGAACTTTGCTTAAGTATCGCCGTAAGTTGTTCAAGTTTGAGTGAAGACAGTGCCGAATTTAGGTATGTCCCGCTTTATATCGCTGATCTAGTTCAGTTCCGCTGCTCCTTTTAAGCTTACAAGAACTCCAAATTACTCCAATCAATCAATCAATCAATCAATCAATCAAAGACTTTATTTTACTTCGAATTAGTTGATAGCAAATTGCTAATATCTCCGAAGAAAATAAATCTATAAAATAATTAAAGTAATCAAAAAAAAAAAAAATGAAATAAATTACATAAAAATAAATTATAAATATTATGTACAAGTAATTTTAAGAATTATAATATTGGTCACAAAAAGAACAGCATTCACTTTCCAGATGGACAGTTTGAAGTGCACTTTTGAAGGCAGCAAGAGAAGTGGATACACGGACATTATCTGGCAATGAGTTCCATAATTTGCTGGCATGATATCGAAATGAGTGAAGACCATAACTTGTTGTATTTACATGTGGAATAATCAGTCTACGTTTGCCTCGTAAACCAATGCTGATTTGGCGCTCGGTAAAAAGATCAGAAATATAACTAGGTGCAGCATTATTTAATGCTAAAAAAACTAATATAAGCATATCATAAATTTAAATTTCACATAACTTTAGCTTATGAAGACGATTAACAGCTTTTCCATAATTTTGAATATAGCAGCGTTTAGGCCCAATAAGTGACAATAGGTTTATGTCCGTAGAGGCTGCTTAGTTTTATTTGTGTAAAAATCCAATAAATTGTCTGTTGTCGATGAATGAGAGCGCCCGCCGATGCGTGTTTTGCACAGCTAGTAATTGGACTTCCTACTTTGGTGTGAAAACGTACATCGAACTCATATAATATCTCTAGTTTTTGAATATGCTTAAGGTTGGCTAATGTTTGAGGGCATGTTAAAAGCTTCGCTGGAAATATGTGAATACAGGAGAAATAATCAGAAAATTACGATGCATGACGCTTTTAATCAACTCGAATAAAGATTTCGATTGAGTCAAAACTCCTTGTCTATTTTATTTTCGCATTGTAAAGTTTCACTATATGAAAGAACACTCACCTGATGTTAGTAGCCTTTTGGTGAACGTTGGTGAAAATTGTTGTAGTATCTCAGCACAAAAGACAACGAAACAAATCCTTTTCACGATTTGTTCACATTCTGAAAACACCGCGACTCGGACTTGAAAGTGCACGCGCTGCACTATGCAAATGAACTACTCGTACGCGTCAGACTTGCCTTTCAAAAACTTTTGCAAACTCGCCAAACGAGCAGAAACAACAAGAAACTATCAAACACAGGTTTTGGTTATGTTAAAGTATTGTTTGGCAAACCCACAAAATTAATCGATACCGGAGTATACAGTTTTCTTACAGAACTTTTCTCTACAAAACAAACACAAAAGTTTACGGGAATAACTAGTCGGCGAGCAGATTTTATTCATTCACGGCCAGAAATTAAAGAAATTCTTCACCCTGAAAAACACACCCGTTCCATCAAATCAGAGCATAAAAATCCATAGAAGAGTCCTGGTTGAACGTGACAACATCCACGCGAGAGCCCAAGACACGTGCGTGAATTAGCGCGGATATATGACGTCAGGATGGCGCAATTTATTCTAAAAATAGAAAAATTGTCCCATATCATGGGTCTGCGCGCATCCCAAGACTTACGGTCTCCGTCCCTGATTATGGCTCCTGATTTTTATCATTATAACTCTTTGGTGTTTCAAGCAATAAAAAATCCCTACGCGCGTCACACGAAGCTATCTCGTAACAGGTATTTTTTTTATAATTAATTGGGTGTCATTTGAGTAATTTTTGGAATAGATAACTTTTCGATTTAGGGGAATAGAAAATATAGGAGATTTTAGGAATTCTTGAAGTTAGAAATTAGTATATGGACAGCAAAACAGCTCCCGAGCAGCCTGCAGTGCCCTTGTGGGGTGATGGGCTCCTGGGGGTGTCAGCTGTCTGGTGGTGTTTTAAACCCCCAAGTTAGTTCACATAACAAATTAACTCCAAGGAACAAGTTGTTTTAAGAGTTAGAAGCCTTATGAGCTCTAACATTTTTAAGGACGTTCGCGCGAAAATTTTCTAACATTCACTTTATTCCGAAAATAGTTCTATTTAAAGATGATGACATTATAGTGATGTCAGAAATGTAACTGAAAACAATTGGGGGTGGAGGGTCACCGACTTCGTTTTGGTGATAGCATACCCGGAAGAACGCCTAAATCTGAGTAAATTTGGCTTCGTTAGCGAAGAAGGCCACAGTGGCTGCAAGTCCCAAAATATTGCAATTAAAGCTTTGAAGGGAAATGTTCTCTGCCGAGTGTGGTTTAAATGGACTTTTTGAGCGAATTTAGTCAACTGGTGAGGTTCCTCAAAGAACAAGTTCGCATTTAGGCACCATAGTTTCACAAGATGGGAGGATTCCATGCCCTGTTGAAAGAAATTTTGTAATTTTTTTAACTTCTGACATTGATTTTTTGTTTATTTTTTGGACAATGTGCAGATAATTGCAAACGAAATCTGTTTCTTAAAAGAAAAGTTGGAGTCACCAAACGTTCAATATCGTGAAATCAAAGCCAAGCTATAGCAATGGCCATCTACCCTACTATTGTTCATTTTAGTACTTGGCGCGCGTAGGGGGACTGTTTGGTATCCGTCTTCTAATTCCTCACTTCAAATTTCAATTTTCCAAATACATCAAATCCATCAAATCTTTTTCTTCCTCAATCTAACCTATCCTTGAGAAAAAATATATCTTTCCCAAAAATTACCCAAAAAATTAAAACAAAACGGCCAAACAATGGTTAATGGAATAAGCATAGAGGTTTAGCGTTGCTTGAAACATGACCAAGATATTAGCAGAAAGGCCGTGTTAAGCGACTTCCAAACAACCTTCACGTTTTATGCCGGTTACTTGCCTCGAAGTATCTTTCACCGTTACCCTATTTGAAAGAGCTATGCCACAAGTTTTTAACGTTACACTGAAAAGATGAAAAATTACTGAAGATATTGGAAGGAAAGAAAACGCACGAATATTGTTTCAGTGATGTTTAAAATTAAGACTACTCGCAGTCTGCAGTAACCGGAAAGAAAAGCTTTCACCCAGACAGTAGGATCGAACTCGCAGTAGCTTCCTACGCAGACGTTCTTTTGTGGCAGGCTAAACTAGCAGCTGCTAATTGTCGGTATTTGACATATTGAGAACTCAAACAGATCAGCAACAAGACAATGCAAGAGTACATGTTTAGGATATCATGAACGTTCCAAAGGTCGAATCACGTCTGATTTTGTTAAGGCGGATTAGAACCCGTCAACACGTACACTTTCTGAAAAGTCCTTCGTCTTGTTTATTCAGTTTATTCAGTACCTCTCGCGACTTCGTCACTCGCTCGGCCGCTTCGCGGCCTAACATATTCTACCTTGAAATTCATGAGGTCGACTTGTGGCAAGTCTAGTCAACACATTATGTTTCCTATTGTCAACCAACATTTGCTTTCCTCCAAACAAAAAATCAAAATCGGAGAAACACTAGTGTACTTAGGTGGGGATGACCGATTGTATTACTTTTTAAAACATCAAAGACGCCCGTGTCTTTAGGTGTGGCTGACAAATTTTACAACTCTTTTTTAACATCAAAGACGCCGGTGTGTCTAGGTGTGGCCGACGAATTTTACAACTTTTTTTAACATCAAAGACGTCCGTGTGCTTGGGTGACTTGGGTATGGCTAACCAACTGTCAAGCGTTGTCAATATTTTGAGGTCGCTTACAAATCGCTTTTCACGTTCTTCCGATACGATTGGCATTTCCAGCCGATTTGGGCTTTTAATATAGTGATTATTATTACTATTATTATTGTTTCCATTTGGAAATCTTCTGAATTTCAGGTCATTTGTATTCTCCGAGGATCATCCTTTCCAGGGCGGCTGAATCAACCATTAGGACAATCATTAAGGCCTATCGATTTAACTAAGCCCCACCTTATCTTGGTGGAATGTATATTAAAAAATGACATATTGTTGAGGGTTCTGTCAGTGCAAAACAAGAAACAACGAAAGAGCAAATATCAACGTTCCCATAAAAGAAAATATTGATCACCAGACCTCCCTATCTACCTATTTCACGGAAGCATTCCTTTCTTTGCGTTGGTCAATTTCGCTTTTATAATTAAGAAATTCGCCGACACAGTGTTCATGTTAATCTCGTTTGCACTATCTGTACTTTCTCCTTTGTCGGCAAGGAACAGTTAGTGTCGGGGAAAATTATTTTGGTCGACGTGTCTTCTTTCTCAAATAAATTTCGGAATTTTTACACCACATTAGTAAAATTTTCACCGTCGAACTTCTAATAAGTTGTCTTGAACCACGAAAAAAAAAGAAAAGAAGCAAAATAAATGCGGCTGTTAGCATTTCTTGGACCTCCAAAAAATGATGAAATAATTAATTTTCAAAAACGCAGTGGTACGCTTCAAACCCTTCTCTCTCTCAAAAGTCAAATCGTCGGTAAATGGCCCTTTTATTTTAGAAGTGTTAAAGGCGTCTCACCGTCTATATCTAGACAGTAAATTGACGTCTGACAACTTTGTCGCCTCACGTTTAAATGCCTACTATAAAAACGGGAAGCTTTGAGTGGGATGCACTTGGCCCTGAACTCCTTTGTTCATTTGCACTTCGCTGCTTTCTGGCTGACTTGGTCCCGATTGCCTGAAAAAGCTGTCACGTAGAGAAATAGACTTTAGAGGTGCTGGATCATGGCAGACGAAGTTGAATTGTTACAGGTAATGTGTCAAGGATATTCCATTTGCTTTAAATTGCAGTTAAGTGATTCATGGTTACGTATTCATTTTCTATTGGGGAAAAAATCCCTCTCATGTATGGATCCGTATGCACTGGTATTTTTGCCTCTATCTAATTTTCCGTTAGCCAATCAGTAAAGTTGAAAATGCACATTTACTGGAAAGTTGAGTATATTTTTGGCTTCAACCTTTTCTTCCATGTGTGCAGCGGTTCGAACGTGAATACATTAATGTGAACAACCTGGCCAGGAAGTTACGCTTTGTTAGCCTAAATCTATATATTATCGAACAACCGTTTTAGCTTTATACTAGCCTGCGTGGTAGGCCGTAGAAAGGGAGGAAAGCCTGCTCTTCTCGCGCTTCACGCGTTTTTTCATTTTCGAGGGGGGCGTAAGGGGGGTCCGAAAACCGCAAAACCGTACAGAAATATGCCAAAAAAACCGCAAACCGCATCGAATGTTTTCCCGAATACCGAAACCGCACGTCTTCTTCGCTTTCAGTTGCGACCTCGACGACCTCAGATGCCATTGTCACGCATTGAATCAAAGCAACGAGAACACGAGGCTGTGCGAGCTAACATCCAGCATGGAATTTCACGATGGCGACGCATCATTCGCCAAAAAGGGGTAATCACATTAACTACTAACTGGAAAAGGCCGTTACTGCAAACCACAGAATTAAATTGTAAACTGATATAATAATCCCTGATGCGTTGTAAACACTTGGCTCGCACTTGCAAAACAACCGGATTCCGACTGTTCCAAAGAGTGCCATCACCGCAAACACTTTTTTTCCCCGAAAACCGCGACCTAAAAGTTGTAATAACCGCAGGCCGCTTAGTGTTTTAAAACCGCAATACCGCAAGTTAAAATAAAAATTACCGCAAAACCGCATCACCGCGAACCCTTACGTCCCTCTCCCTTTCCCTCCCTTTCGGACTCCTGCTACGCAGGCTAGCTGTATACGGTCACGCACGTAAGTTTTGGGAAAGCGCTGTATGCTATACAACATCGACGTATGTCACTCAAAATTGATGTATCCCGGACGATATTGATTTATGTTATTTTCCAATTAATATTATTACGCACAACAATAATATATTTAACAAAACACTAATGTATAATCACGTTCCCATTTTGTCCGCAAAAAACCCCATAGGTTTGATTATGGGCCTAAAATTATTTTTTATTGGCGGGATTCTCCATTAATGAACCATTGACATACATCTATGAAAAACAAGATGAATTATACTGGATTAACATGTACTGTACAGTTTCCTGCAAAAGAGAAGTCATAAACGGGGTTTTACTTATTGTAGTTTTCCTTCCTTTTGTACCTTTTCCTAACATGAATAGGACACGGTTATTATGTATCCACGTAACAACTAACACATTCGCCCGGCCGGGATATTCCACTTCTCGCAACTAAATAGAATGGCTTGAGCATTTCCTTAATCTCACTGAAGCGTTAATTTTATTTCAAAATTCAATAACGCAAAATAACGGGGGCGGGGCGAGGTAAACTTGGGCTACATTTGGAAATATGCGCTTGAATTACAAACTTTTTGCCAGAGAGCCGTACTGAATAGTATTTAGAATAGAGAAAAAAGCCGAATTTCTCACATCGAATATAAAGAATTTGTTCAGCCCTCAAGAGCATGCGTTATGAATATGTTTTAGCGTTTCTGAGGCAAGCGAAAGAAAGCGCGAGGCGAGCACAGACCCGGAGAGGGGGGGGGGGGTACTCCCTATAATGGCGTATACGGGGAGGCTCCGCCCGAAAGGGGTACTTTTTCAGGGTTCAGGTATATGAAAAGGGTAGGGAAATCGGATTCACAAGTTTAGGTATATCAAAGGGTAGGGAAATCGGTCCTTTAGGTATTTACAAGGAACTTATGGCCGCTTATGGCTGTATCAATTTATTTATTAAGCACTACTACAAGACTTTCTAAAGTACTTATGTGAAAGGGGTACATTTTTTCATTAAAAGGTATATAAAAGGGGTACCTTTTCCGCCAAAATGGTATATGAAAGGGTAAGGGGTTACTGAGACCTCGGGGCGGAGCCTCCCCGTATTAAACTTTGTTAAGTACCCCCCGGGAGCGCGGAAGGCATATATTTCGGATTCATCCGTTGGACCGCTGGTTCGTAATATCGTCTCTTTTGTAAACGACCACTGAGTGAATTAAGCTCGACCATGGCTCGAAGTTTGAAACCAAGTCGTGCTACAGTCGAGTCAAATTGAATTTAGTTCGGCACGACTTTAGCACGGCGTTTGAAACGGGCCTTACGCATCTTGTTCTCCAGACTTTTCGCGTGCTTGATATCTCGATGAACGCATAGCTGAAGCATGAACTAATTGCAAAGTGACTTTTTAGTTTAACGGATGAGTGAGTCGGGGATGCCATTGCAGTATAAATGAAGTTAATAATTAATGATCCAGAGTAATTAAGCCACTTGATAACTCATCCTAGCATAGTTAGTAGCAAACAATGGCGGTTTCCTGGTATAGACGTCTGCAACTATAATTTTGTACCATGGTCAAGGACGTGTTAAGAACGTTTTTCCATATAGCCAAACGAAATGTTGAGCCTCAACTTCAAAATTACACGTTCTTATAAGAAAAGAAAAAGAGTCTACATCTCTCCATGGGACTGATATATAGTATCATTACATAATTGATTAATTAAATACCAGAAGTCCAGTTTATGCTACTTTATTCTCTGAACTTTGAATTATGCAAGTGTCAATTTGGCTTCCTCGTGGGGTTGGTTGGTTAATCCCCGGTCTAACGAGGGGGATTTCAAAATCAGTCAAGCAAACTTGAGGAATTCCCAGGGTGGTCAGGGAATCTGGAAAAAAAGGCCCCTAGGCGATTTGCCTCAGTGGAAAAGCCCAATGATATCCGTTACAAATTTGTGACTTATCCGAAGGTAAACAATATCAAGATTTCAACTACCCTCAGGCAAAGAAAGTGACTAATCTCCTTGTATTCCCTTAACATTTCTCCCTGGTAATGGCTCGGGGGTTTACCCCACGGAGAATCCAATGATCAATGACATGCACATTAGTCAGTCAAGCTCAGCGTTATGTGCATGTGTTGCTTTTCAGGAGGAGGTCGACGATAATCCACCTTTTTGTATCATGGAAGGGTCAACCTTTTTCCGCCGAAAGAAAGAGTGGGAGTTATTTGGTGATTTCTCTCTTAAAATCCTGGGAGAGATAACTGATGGAGGTTTCTGGGTCTGTGCATTCGGCACTCGTGTGCTTGGAAGGCATGTCGAACGGTGAGGCTTACATGAAGAATTAAGCAGACTTGCATGGGCGATAAAAATAGTGAGGATTACCACACACACACACACAAGATAGTCAGATATTTCAATTCTCGTTTATGCATGCCTAAATTGTACCTGTACCTATTGTACAGAAAGCAATATTGTTAGGTCTGTTGTACGTACTGGACTGAACATTTCCTACGTAATTCCCTTCTAATGTTCTTTTATTCTTGTTTTCGAAATACTAATAGGAGGATTGTTATTCCAGCCAGTGCATTTGACTCCAAGGTGAAGTTCCTGGAGAAAACGAGGAAGAGTTTTGGAGGAGGCACGTTCAACATTAACGAGGGTGCTTACTTGAACGTTACTATTTGTTCTTAAAAGAAGAGTACAGTGAGGGTGTGGCAAGGCAATACTTTGCTGCAGAGTGTATCGGGCTGCAGCAGTCTAAAATGATTACTGGTGTCTTTCTAGTGAGGTACAACCTGTTTTTTTTTATAAGACCCTTTTTTAGAATGAACGTTGAGGCTCGAGATTGACCCAAAATTTTAAGAACGTATTAAGAACATATCCTCAGGCTGAGAGTAGAGTTAAGAATGTTTTTATTTTTAATTTCTAGTAAATTGTAGGTCCTGTTGCAAACCTCTATGCTCAATCCTCTTTTTAAAGGCCACAATTTTGCTAGTGTTTGGTTGGCGAGGACATCTCGTCAACGCTGGCATCAGAGCCAAGTCCAAACCAGTCTGTGCGAGCAACTTGATACCCTATCTGCAGCAAGAAATGCTCGGGGGGAAAAAAATTTGTTATTTATTTTAGTTTCCTGGGGGGGGCCCCCTCCCACTTGGTCACGTCCGCACTAATTGGTTGAAGTACTATACTCAGGTAATTTAAGAACAATCTTTAAGAAAACGTTTTTTCAAGCCTCAAATCGCCAAAAAATATAAGAACGTTCAGCTCGGCATCAAAATAGACGTTCTTATAAAAACAAAAGAGTGTATGTGTAATCAGTCAACAATTTGCAATGCGTATAGTTACGTAGTTCCAGAAAATATCCATACTCTCCAATCTCCATGGAGGCTAACTGGAAATTCCATAGGGTGGGTGTCTTGTCATCTGAATTCCAGCCATCTCCTCTCCGTAACCTTTGAGGCACAAAGGGGAAACTCTCCAGCAAACCCCCAACCCCTCCCCCAGCTGTGTGGGTTAGAGGGAGGAGATGGCTGAAAATTATTCAGACAAGGTGACTTGAAGTTTAAAATTTGTTAGAGTAAGGTATGATGTTTAAGAGGAATTTATAGATTTAAGGGGTGTTTCTTGCCAATAAACTCTATGTCAGAGATTTTTGAATATTTCTGAAACAAAGACCGTATGTTTATATAGTTACTAAATATATTACTGTTCCTGGGGCAAGTACTTTTGGAACTGAGTGAGTGCATGTGCCTAGGAGGATCCTCTTGTCCCATTAAAAGACCATGTTGATTTTTCTGCCCTCTGCTGTTTAGCTATCCTATGATTATGAACCAGTGACTTCAATTTTCACACCACTAGCGATGGCATGAACACTTTCCCTTAAATGTCACCTCTTTCCACACCAACACCCTCTGATGAAAGAGCAAGCTTGGTCAATAATGCACAATTTAAATGGATCTAGAATTAATAATTGTCATTTACTGCAACTTAAATTTAAGAAAAATAATCTTATCCTGTCAATTTCATTTTTGTGTGTGACAGCTTCATGTACGTAATGGTGTGATATTGTCCAAGGAGAATCAGCGTTTTCTCTTTCCAAACGACCTACTGTACCCATATGAAGTCATCATCGACCGTGTCCTTCTTGAGGACAATAGCCACTGCTGCAATGTTTGCAAAAGGTGATTACTAGCAAATAATATGAAAATATGCAGTGTTGTGGAACTTTCGTTCTGACAAAATATATATCAAGCCTTAATTGGTAATGTGACAATTACTGTGCAATGGCATCTTGAGTGTTATGAAATATCCATGTATTTTAATGACTGTATCTTCGTAAACTTGTATCTATAACTGAAAAGTCCTGTTTAGGTATTGATAATTATATGTTTTTAATTTTAACCTCCTGGCAGATTCATTGAGGCATCTTCTGTATTTGGTGTAAACCAAATATCTTTAAAACTGGCCACAGCTTTCCTGCTCCTTCGGTTGTTAAGGATAAATGATGAGGAGTCTTGGAGTAAGTAAATCAAATTGAAAGTTGCCTAAAAGTATTCATGATGCTCTCTGGACAGGGTTGCAATAAATGGAAAACAAATAAGAGAGATCAGGATCTCAAAAAGAATTTTTTCTAAAGGATGAAGCTAAAGAGGAATTTCAGTGAGAGGTGTGAGTCCCGGGGGGGGTACTCCCTTATATGGGCTATATAGGTATGTGCGGCCCTAAAGGGTATGGTTTTTCAGCCGTTTTTGGTCATAAATAGGGTATCGATTTTAGCTTATTTTGGCTATTTTGGTCATAAATAGGGTATGGTGTTTGATCTCTCGCACTAATGTGTTTTTAAGAAACTTTTGCACCATTGTCGCAAAGCGGAAAATCACCAAAAGCCCTTCAAAAATTCTGTTCACGGTATTTTAACAGGATTTTGATGTAATGGCCAAGTCATAAATAGGGTTTCGATTTTTTGGTCAGGTCATAAATAGGGTAGGAAATATCGCAGATTTTGGTCATAAATAGGGTAGGGGTTTTGGGACGCGGGCCGCACACCCCCACCCAATTTTTCTGGGGGTACCCCCCGGGGTGTGAGTCAGTGTACATGTGAGTGGGGGGAGGGGTGGGGGGGGGTTGAGCAACTCTGACAATTTAAATTTTTTATTTATCCTGTTAACCATCCTAGGCAAAAGCTGATCAGAATTTTTGTGAAAGGTATTTTCTAGTGAAAGGGTGCAGGGGAGGTCACTGATCATGAAAAAGACAGCACTGTTCGACATTAAAGGGATAAAATCATAGTGTACTGATCACATCAGAACTATTTGATATTTGTGCCAGTTTAACCTTAATTGCAACATCACAAATTAAGTCATTTAATGTTCGTTAATTGTTCTAGATGAAAGTTCCATTGGCCTCCTTCATTCATCAATTGATGAAAGAAATGTTGGCAAATCTTTGACTTTGGATTTGTTGGCTAAAGGTCAAGGCGTTGCCACTCGGAAACATCCAAACCATGCTGGCGGGTGGGGACCAAAATCAATGTGGGGCATCAGTGTAAGTTGAGAACAAGATGGCTTATTTTATTATATAATGTCTTAGTGTGGGTATTGAATATTTCCTTGTCAAAGGGACAATGCATTATGTGATCATCATGAGGTTTTACACTGATAATTGCCCAATATAAGAGCTCGAATATTGTAATATATTCCTAGTAAATGGTATTTGCAGATGTATAAGGATTAATAACAGTTATTAATAACTAATTTCCTTCTTTTTTTTTCCTACAGTCCGGTCATCAGGGATACACTATCAAAAACTAACTTGATGGTCATGATAGATGACCCGGTCATTTCCACCAATCTTGCTGAACTACTGCTCCAGGTGCAGAGTGGTCTGACCATGGGGTCCAGGAATGCAGGCATGACAACACCTGGGGGTAGCCTGCTTCTAACCTCCAACAGTACAGTGACTCAAAGGTAAATTGACGTTACTTATCCCCAGCTATGATTTTGTCATATTAATGTATATGTTGCAGTTAATTTTTGGTTTCAGTTAATTTTATATTAATTTAACCAGTTAGTTTTTTCTAAACCAGGTGATTTATTTTTAACTAGTTAGTTTTTTTCTAACCAGGTGATTTTATTTTTAACTAGTTAGTTTTTTCTAACTAGGTAATTTTATTTCGAACTGGTTCATATTTTTCAAACTGGGTTGACATTTTCAAACCAGGTTAATTTGTGTCAAAGGAAAAGGGTGAGTCTAGGACCAATAACTTATTAGACCCACAAATATGAGCAACTTTGCAACGATTGCTTGTGTGGCACAGTGGAGATGAAGATGGACTTCAAAGTCAGCGGTTTGGAGTTCAAATCCAGGTGAGTGCAAATAATAAGAAAAGTGGGGGGGGTTAGGTGTAGGTCTAGGGTTAGGGGGTCAATAGGGTTAGGAATATGGACAGGGTTAGGGGGGTCAATAGGGTTAGGAATTGGTATAGGGCTAGGGATGGTGGTGAGCATGTTATTTTTTTTTTTGAGAAACACTCCCCCCCCCCCCCAAAAAAAAAAAAGTGGAAAAATCACCTAGTCAGAAGAAAACTAACCAGTTAGAAATAAAATCACCTAGTTAGAAAAAAAACTAACTAGTAAAATTATAAAATTAACTGAGACCAAAAATTAACTGCAACATATACATGTGCTGACAAGGGTAGAGCATATCACTATAACTTATTACTAAACATTGGTATGCACTGTTATTTACTTTTTCAGAGCTGAGGGTCGTGTGCTAGTTTTCCAATATAGGAAGGCTCCTTTCTCAGCAGAAGCAGAGCAAAATCTTGATGCTGGAGTCAGGGCGATCGCTGCCCAAATAAAGTAATTCCCTAAACATGGCAATTGCATATTAATATAATAATAAAATTACTCAACAATATTCTACAATTCCCATGAATATTGACTCAAAGAACATGCAGATCTTAAATTTTGAATTATATTTTAGTATGAAAGGAACATTAATTCATATCTGTCTCTGCCTTTCTAGGGTTTTCTTCTGGCTTGGGCTATCAACATGAAATGTGCTTGGCAGCAGTTAATGCCAAACATTTTTGCCGACATCAAGTCAGTCCTTGATGCACTGTTCATTAAGATGCAGCCAAGGTGGACGAAAGGGTTTGGTGCAGTTATAGCTACCCATGCTATTGTACGTCCAAAAATATTTGGTATCTCAATTAAAATTCATGATGAACATTACGGAAACTTGACATCTAGGAAATTTAATAACTAAAGACAAACAGATATAACTAAAAATACAATAACCAACATGTATGCCTTAACTATCAAGGCACAATGTGTCTGTGAAAAAAATGATTCAAAAATTGCCAAGTTTTCCCTTACCATTGTTATGAACTAGATCAACCCACTATAT
>JAHPZR010050421.1:0-15000 GCA_019787425.1 Platygyra sinensis | reverse complement strand
TTTTTGACAAAGTTCACTCTTGAGTAAAATACCTTATGCCTTCAATTATGGTTACATTGTAGATGAGGTCTCAAGGTGGAATATTTTTCATGGTAGACTGAGGCAAACAATATTATCGTAAACTTGATTTGGCACACAACATTCTCTGGTTTATTGTACATTATTTATGGTAATTTACTTTGTGAGGAGCAAAACTGCGGGTGTCTACAAAATGAAGACCTAAGACCTAAGACCCAAAAACGAAGACTAGTTTCTTTTACAGGCCTATCAAACCAGAGCCAGTCAAGCCGGGTCAACACTTTTCCCCTGACGCGGAATTAAGCCAGCTCAAACTACAAACGAAGACCCTTGCTTAAATGCTTTGTTCGTTGTCAACTGACGTGAAATCAATGGGGTCGTCGTTTTGTAGATTAAGCCGGCTCAAACTACAAAACAAGACTGAGACACACAATGCGACAAATCACTGCGACACGTCGCCGTGACAGGTTGCTGCAACAAACCGCCTCGTGTGACATGAGAAATAAGGCCGGCTCGAACTACAAAACGAAGATCCTCGCTTAAATGCTTTGTTAGATGTTAACTGACATGAAATGGGTTTCTGTACAATGTCGACAGTTTTTATCGGCTAATCCCCAATAGACCCCACTTCTTAATGGTAATTTGAAAACAATAACTTGAAAAGTAGAATAAGATAATGTAAACTTGCCCACCTCCGGGTACGGTATGAACGCAAAACCATCGGACGCCTTCATTTTCAAAAGGAAGACCCTCTTTAAAATGAAGAAAATCGAATGGTGTTTTATTTGGAAATCGGAGGAAAATGTACAAACAGAAGGAATTTCTGCAATTCTCAATACAATTTACAAACTGTTAATATCTTCATATTCATATCTGAATTGCATTAACAAAGATCAAATTGGGAACTAATTAAATGAAATAATTAGCTAACTCCTTTTCTATCCCTTTTATTACATCTGCATTGAAATGCAGGCATGCTTGTTTTTTAAAATAGGGCATGACCTGGAGTATTTTGCGTATATATGATTTTTAAAACGTAACTTTGAACTGGAACAAATTTAAAAAAAAATTGAAAGATAATGAGATAACTCGAAAAACTATGAAATATATATAGAGATCGGTTTCCTTTCCTTTCATTTCATGGTATGTATTGAAAAAATCTATTGATATTTGACAACAGGAACAAAGCGAATGCTTATAACGTAAAAACGTAATTCCAACAAAGTGTGAAGATTAAAATTCAGTTTTTCTACGTTCTAGCGTTTATGCTTAGCTTCAAAACCTCTCTTCATATTAACCGCGAACTCGTGGTTATTATTCAGTACCTGTAGAAGGAAGTAATTCAGTTACATGTCAACACTACGCCAATATTAAAGGATTTGTAATCGTGCCGTCACAGCAACAGCACCGATAAAAACTTCCAAAAAAGTGACTCCCTTATTTCTAATTGTAAGCCGTCAAGTTTGAGCATCCTCATCTGACTGTTTCAAACTGATGAAGCGGTGCATCTAGATAAGGAATCCAAATAACAGTGCCACTTTCTCCATCTTAAAAAGACACTAGGTAACTGAACTCTGAAATATGCCCGCATTATGTGGGGGCTGAATTTAGAGTCAAAGAGACTTGCATATGCATGGCATACTCAAATCCACGCAAGAGCAAGACTGTTAACGAAGGACAAGCTTGGTAACTGAACAAGAACTAATGCCAGTTGCATTAAGAGAAAAAAGATTACCCGGTAAATGTTTACTATCGATAGTGTGCGGGTGTTTAGCAAATAGGTAAATAGAAATGATGCGATTATCATCGTGCAAAAGTTGGCAACTGTGATTATGCTTGGTGGTTAGCTTTTAACGATTATGAGAATGTACAAACAAATTAACCATGAATCTCTCTTCGCTTTCCTGAGCTTGAATCCCTTACATTTTAAGTTGGAAAGTGCAACTTCAGGGACGGGTCATGGATGAAGTAAAAAGTTAATCAAAGGTCAGTCCAAACTCATTGGTGAGATATGTTTTGTGTGAATCGCGAAGACTTTTCTTTACGTCACTTGGGATGTGAATATACTCTAACGAGAAGTATGGAAAACGATTAGTCAGGCATTTCTTTGAGGCATGATAATACCTGACGGTCTCCCACTGGGAAGGCTTGCAATTAGACCAATCTCCCTTGATGGGATACATCCATCGTTCTTTGTGGGAGAAGATTACATCAAAAGGAATGACTTTTTTCCGGTGGCAAAAGTCCAGATGGCACGATTTGCACCTGGTTGCACCTTCCGAGAGGAACATCAATTCAAACAAATTTTCATTATGATAAATCTCGGAGTACAAAGGGGTGTTGGATGTTTCCGTGGAAACACTCGAGCTTAGTTGTGCCATACCCCTCGCTGGTCGATAGGCGTACTTGTTCTTGCCTCCTTTCTTCCCTGCTGCCTCTTTGTGAACGTCGTGTTCGGCAAGAGCTGTTCTTTTGCGATTTTTCTTTGATTTCTTTCTGATGAAATCTAGATGGGCTGCGAGAATCAACTTAAAAGCGGCTACTGCTAGAGAGCGTTTGCAGATGTTGTCGTACTTGTACCGTCCACATACACACGTTGCATGATCACTGTAAACAGAGACCTGCACAGTTCCATGTTTAGACCCTGCGCTTGCAACCTCAAATTGAAGAACTCCCTCGGTTTGCAGACTTGCTTTTCTCTGGATGGCACTGGGGTGGTTAAGAAGATGTAGAACTTCCTTTTTTAATGCACTTGCGTTTTCTTCAGAATAGCCATGACCACTGATCAGGTCCGTGACGATGTCCTCTTCTAAGGGCCTGAATTCCGTGGTATCAATATTGGCAGATTCTACTACCGGCCATGGTACATCTTTTTGCTTGAATACATCTGCTACGGAAAGCTTTTGTACTCCAAGGACGTACTTCTCCCTCATCTTTGGCGTCCACTCAAACCGCACATCCGCTGGCACTTGCAAGTAACTGACATGATCAGCTAAGATGTAAACATCACTCAGCCCAGGGATCGCAGAGTGTAGCTCTTCCATCTGGTTTGCATGGACAACCTTGAAAACATTCTGTGTAAACTGAGTCTTGTTAAGCTGAGAAATACAAGGATTTTCTTTGAGAAAAGTTTCTTTGGCAGATCTCATGATGTTGTTAATGGACTCTGAATTATTAGTGTAACAACGTACTGGTTTGCCATCATCTCCTACAGCCATTCCAGCTTCCTCTCAAATATTTGCTACCATGTGACAAGACATCATTTCAAAACGGTCGTTGAGATAGGACCAAAAGTTGGGTTTGAAGGTGTCGTCTTTTCTCTTGAGAACTTCCCTCTCTCTCCTTTCAATTTCTGGCTTTGCTCCGTCTAGGCGTTTCCGCAAATCCTCTCGATCAACAGCATCTAGTATGCCGTGCTCTTTACCTGGAACTCCAAAGACCTTTTGCAGAAAGAAACGCTGTTCTTTCGCTTCGCCAATTCCGATTGTTCTTAGCTTTTCTTTACAGTTGCTTTCAAAGTGCTTAAAGCAACGTAGGCTCCTTGCATTCTTCAGTTGTCTTCAAAGGCTCTACAAAGGGTTTCCTCGCCATCAGTAATAAAGCCTTTCACCTTTGACAGCCCCTTGCATTTTCCAGCACATGTGGCTGCCAGAGCTCTGTAGGTGTCGTAGGTCTTCTTATGATGAATTATTGTGGGACCTAAAAAGACGGGGCTTTCATTTGTCCTTTTAGACTAGAGTAGATGTTTGTAAACAACAGCAGTAACCTCAAATTGTCCCATTTTGAATGTTGGGTCAACACAAAACGGATAACAAAGTAAATCTGATGTAGTGTATTTCGACAAGTCAGAGAACATAGTGGCAGTACCAAGTACCCATCGATCTTCAGGATAGTCGGAGTGGTGAAGAATCATTTCGTCTTTGTCCCATGCGTACTTTAAAAGTTCTTCAACGTCATCTTCACTGGCAGAACTGCTTATCCTGGATTTAGCGTTATAAATCTGCTGTTTTCCGCGTGGCAGTTCAGACACATTTGAAGCACCAAAAGCTCCACCAGCCTTTTTCCTCAGGTCACCGTAAACCCCGTGTGATCCCCTCTTGGTTACATTATCTCTTATTGACGCAAGCGTGCTCTTCTTGAGTGGGTAAAATGGCTTAGGGTTTGTGGATCGGCTGTTACCGTGCTTCTGTATCTGCAGATCTTTGACTCCCCTTCACCGTTGCTTACGTGGTATTGAAGTAGACAAACGTTGTTAACTACGTTTCCTTTAAAGTCGTTGAACAGAAAAATTGAACGCGCCAAAGCTGGTGCAGCTTTGTTCGTCTTCGAATTCTGAACCAAATGAAAAGCGTCCTTGGAAGGTAGTGGGGCTTTTTTCTTCTTTAGCAGGGACCACAGACCATTACGGCATTCAATCATCCACACCGCACAACGCAGGATGCCGCTGTACACGCCATTCATGTCGGCTTTTACATCTTCCCAGTTGTCAAACCACTTTAGATCGATTATGAAGGAGGCATTTTCTCTAACCCTTAAAGGTTGGCGGGTGCATTTAGAGGACACCAGGCTGTGTTTGGTTATGATCTCTATAGCTTGATCGACTGTGTACCTCTCTGGCCGTCCTTTTTCGAACAACGGTATTTTTTCGTCATCTTTCCAGCATTCCTGGGTCTGGAAATAAATAGCAATTCGCATAATTACATAAGGCTGCTATATCATGCCAGATTATGATCACAGTTTTTTTCACACCAAACTAAAACAACATTCAAAACAAAATAAGGACTGTACAGTTAAAATGTATTGAAGAATATAGTGAAAGCCAGGAATGCGGATGTGACGAGAATGTGACGTCATATAACGTCATTACCACCCTAAAATTGTCTTATCTTGTTGAGTAACCGAAGGGGCTATCTATTCAATTTAAATATCTTCCACTGTGTCTCCAGAGAACACAAACCTAAGGAGGACAGGGGGGGGGGGAAATTCCATCGCCCCATTGTACCACGTTGGGCGTTTTACTTTGCTTCGGTAAAATTTCATTCACCTTATATGAAGTACATGTCAAAATATCGTCGTCGTTTTCAGAATCATCGTCTGAATGAGACGAGTTTACCATAACCACATCATCGTACTGATGCTAAGACAAAGAAACAAAAAAATTACTCAATAAAGATACGAACAAGATATCATCTGACTGACACAAGTCCACCATAACCACATCGCATATTGGTTCTAAGCGCAGTGCAAAGACATTAGTTTTATTTTAAGCCTTTGTCTATGTGCCATATTTCTGTCTCTCTTTCTAGCCTGTCTATCCCTGTCCTTCATCTTTAATTTACTCACCTCTTCGCCGCGTGAAGGTCTTTGATCTTCGCCTTTTTCCTGTTCTCCGTCTCTGTGAACCCCACCACCTCTTTCTCGCTGTTTGTTTAAAAAAATTGAGTTTGAGCAAAATAAATTTCCAACAATTTTATATAACCTACTCGTCCTACATCATGCTTGGTAGGTATAATCATCTAACAGGAGAATTGGCCTTGCAGGTGCTTTGGAAATCCCAAAGAAGTTTGCTCTCTCTGGATGTGTTGTGAGTTATCATGAGCTACTTTATATCTCTTCCGGTTTATTGTCAGTTATGTTCAAAACGAGGTTTAACATTTACTTAGGCATAGCAAAGGTCTGGGAGGGGTTGAGCTTTGACAACTTCTGTTGGTTTTAAAACTATGGCAACCTTGATCTTCAACTCGTACTGGTTTTAGTTGTCACTGGAATAAAAATACTGGCACAAACTCCCCAAACCAATCACTTCAAAACCCAATTATCTTCATGGCCTGGCGAGTTAATAAATAAATGAAACTACGTTATTATTTAAAGGATAGAAACAAGATAGTAGAGGCAATCTCGAAAGCACTTGAAAGACATGTTTTCTCATCGCTGTAAAGTCTTACTTTTGCATGCTACCTCTTTACATGCTGAAACATATTTCCTACCCTTTGTTCCTGGTATGCATAATGGCCAGTAGTGTCCACTTCTTGTGCACCTGTCTTGAGGAAACTTAACAAACAGAATAAACATTAGAAATTTTGGCTGACCAAGGCCCCTCGAGGGGAGGGGGAAGGGGAGAGGGTGGCGCTTAAGAAAACAGCTTGTGACTATTATTTAAAATACTTACTTGTCTACTTCGCTGTCTGAGTCTGGGCCAGCGTCTTCGACGGAAGCATCCTTTGGTTCATTCTCAGTACCACTGCCAAAAAGTGTCAAATAAATAAATTGATAATAAGTAATAATAATAATAATCTTCCTCATCATCATTAGCATCATCATCATCATAATAAAACAACAAATAAAGAAAGAACATAGAGATGTGGGAATCTCAAGAAAATGTGAAGTTGGTGATTTCATTCTTTACTTAAATTGATGTCAGCTTTTTATGCGTCTGTCCTCGTATTGATGATAAATTGCGTCATAACATTGTCAAAGTGGCCGTGGAACCACAAGCTGCATTGTTTTTTACAATAACAAGACCCCAAAATGGTCAAATGCCGGAAATAAATGAAAAGGAAAAGACCCCGTAAACTGGCCGTAAACAAAGATAAGTGAAAAATGACGCGCACAATGTCGATAGCTTTTCTCGTTTTTTCATCGGCTACATAAAAAGGTCCGTAAATTAAAATCTCATTTTTAGTGCAGGGTGCACTATTGGGATGGTTTGGGGGTTGACGCCGCTAAAGCACTATGGCAATATGGCAATAAGGCACTATGTAATTAAGACAATAAGGTGTAAACTTTAATGTTTGTTTAATTAATTAATTTCAATTAATTAGCCTTGTTTTGAGCGGGTGGGGTAGGTACCTTTGATTGCTACGTAAAACGTACCATACTTACAAAATACTTCTTTCCTAACATCAGAAAACTATATATGGTTCCAATATTCTCTCGTTATCCTTGTGGTACTATTCCGCTCTTAAGGACAAAGCAATTTGCTCGAAGCGCATGCGCAGATTGCTGTGCATAAGTGTTAACTATATGTTAGGTAACGATACATTTCATACACAATTACACTTGAACGTTAAGTGCTTTTCCTTGTGGTAGAACACAACATGTAAGACGTATGCGCTCTAGCACTGTCAGCATGATACAATCCGTTCTCGAGTTCAGCATTCATGCGTGCAATACCACACTCCTCTTAAAGGCCGATAGCAGTTACATTTCAGGTAATGTCAGTTTTCCTTTTTAGTGCAAAGATCGCTTTTGTGACAGCGTATCGTTTGCAATCATCCCTAGCTCGGTTAAAAAATGTCGTGTGCTATTTTCAAACTATTTCGTGTTTGCTAAGCTTTAAAGAGGGAAACGAATGGATCTCCTCAGCCGCCTGTTTATTTTCTCCCCCCATGAAAGAGAGCAAGAAGTTCACAAATGTATTCACCCTAAACATTTCCGAGTTAGCAACATTAAAAGTACCTGGTAGTAATGTCGTGACAAGAGAACCTTCTCAAATATATTTCTACAGACACTGTGGCACTTACGGAAACCGGAAATAAATTTAGTCAGTCTTTGAGGGGACTCATTCACCGATGTAAGATATAAATAATATCGGTAAAGTTAAAACGCTTCTCGGTTGTCTCAATCGATATCATTGTGCACTTTGAACTAGTTTATTGTTAACACGGTACCAACGGTGGCAACCTAATAAGAACGTGCTATTCTGAGACGCGACGTGACTATTTGATAATTAAATTAGTAACTGTTTATGGATGATATGGATATTTGCCTCTTGAATGAAACAAAATCATTCCTCTTCCATTTTTTTCATAAGTTAATAACATCTGTTCATTTTTCTCCAGCAGGAAAAGAGCCAGCATATTTTCCTTTGTATGTTTCTGGGAAAACAAGGGTATCATGCTACAAACTTTGCGAGAAAAACAAAAGTATCAAGTTACAAATGTTGGTGTTAAAAAAATAAAATTATCATGTTTGCTAGTTCAACGTATTAATCATTAAAAATAAACGAAGTTCAACGTAAAACACCACAGTAAAATTTGAAACCTTCTTGTCAAACAGTAATTGTAAGTTAATTTTGGGCCTTGAACTATCAAGTTACATACAGGCAGCTGCTGACTCAAAATGTACTTACAGTCCATAACACTATCTGAGATTGTCTCACTAGTTTTAACAAGTTGGCAGTTTGACATCTAAAAGTTGAACTTGAAAGCTTGCATGAATTCAAATTATATCTGTCTGTACTCTGGCTGATGATAAAAATGAGCCAATCGGCGCGCAAGAAAAAAGACAGTCAATAAAATTACTGTACCTGTTTATTTCACTGTGCGAGTCTGCATCACAAACTTCGTTTTTAGCGTCGTTTGGTTCATTCTCAGCCATGCCACTGGAAAAAACTTGAGATAAATATAGAAATAACAACATACACACACGAGGGAAAAGTACATAAAACAAACATCTTATTCTTTAAAATAATGCTACTCTATTGATGAACAAGGACAAAAAAAATGAAGATAAGTATGAAAGAAGACAAATATACTGATGGTGCTAATGCTAATAACGATAAAATTAGAATACTCACTCTTCAATTATTAGAAATGATTGCATGGCGTTGCTCTTCACCCCACTTAGCACCAGCCTTTTCCACACCCATGTGCACACATGTCCCTGTGAGGGGCAGTCTTTTCCACTGAACGCTTTTACAAGTCCTGCGCCATTTCCACCTAATTCAGGTGTGATCGAATGAGTGTCAACAATGAAAAGTCTTCAGGATCGACAACCAATTACAAATATATATATATACCACAGGTATATATTGCAACTTTTGCTACACTGGATTCAGCAAGTTTCTCTAACGCTTTGGAGAGTGAACTTCTTCCTTTCTTGGTGAATACTTTGGAGGAGGCGATGATTTCTTCAAACAGCTCATACGATTCTTTTATAATATTGGCCTTGTGTAATATTGTGTATGCCTCATGAACGTCGTACATTCGATTAATATCTCTGTAGCGATTGAAGCGGTGTGGCATTGTCAATATCATGTCATTGACATTTTCACAAAAAAACTGCCATTCGTCTAAAGCAGCGTTGATGCTGGGAAGGTCATCATCTCGCCTTTCTTCCAAAATGCGTCCAGCAATAAGCACCGACAAGAAAGAGCAGCTGTTAGTTGCATCTCCTGAGACTACGTTTGACATGGGAATGGCACCATCCGCAACAAGTTGATCGTGTTGCTCAACAGAAGTGCTCTGGCTTACAGCAAGTGGTATGTTTCTACACACTGGATCTTCTTTTTGACTGAACATTTCCACTAAACTCGGGGCTTTGGGTCTCTTTGTGGGATCAAAATCTGCACACTTCTCAAAAATGCGCTCGAGCATCAACCACGAAGTCGCTTGAAAACGGCTGAATTTGTCAGAAAAAGTTGGTAATTGTTTGCTGGTCAATAAATTTGTAATCTCTCTCTTGCATATTTTGTATGTCGTTGGATGCAGTTTATCAATTTCAACTTGATAAGGAAACTGCAGGTCAGGATTTAGCAGCATGAACATAACCATACCATACGACCAAATATCACACGCTTTCAGTTGCTCCAGAGATAACGAAGTATCCACAGGCGAAAGCAATTCGGGAGCCATGTAAATGGGAGTTCCTCTGTCAATGTTTGTGGTTTGCGTGGAACAAACTGTGGCCGTTTGGATCATACTTGCCCTACTCTCGCCAAAGTCAACCAGTTTACAAATAATTGGCTCTTTCTCCCACGCCTCCCTTACAGCTTCTTTGTTTGGCATTTCGCAATACATCTGGTTAGAGATGAGGACATTTCCTAGCTTTAGATCTCGATGAGCAATGTTGTTGTCGTGAAGATACTTAAGACTGCGAGCTGTATCTTCTGCGATTTTAATGAATAACGGCGGGAAAGAATTCATGGCTCCATCTTCAGAGGAAAGAAAATTGATGAAGTCCTTGAGAGAGAAGACACGTCTTTCAAGTCCGAATGGTGAAAAATCGAAGTAAACGAGTTCAAGCATCATCGCCGGAGGAGATTGGCAGACTGCATGAAGTTTTGCGATGCGTTTATCATCTAAAGAATGAAGAATATTGGCTTCTTTGTAGAAGAGACGCAGATTCCTTTCATGTTGCTCGAGGAGCTGTTTGACGACAATACTTTTGCCATTATATTTCGCGGTGATCACTGAACCGAAGCTGCCGCTTCAATCATGTCCTTGTCTGATAGCTCATTCCAGTTAAATTCCTGAATAGAGGTGTTTAATAACTTTGGCCTGTTATGACTAGGCTTCGAGTCGAAGCTAGGCAGAGGACAAGACATTTTCCTTGGTTTACAGTCACATCGTGTTACCTTTTCCAATGAACATCGAGATCAATGAAGCAATGTCAAGTAAATGGCCCAAGAAATTGCCATCCACGTGCTAAACTGAAATTCGATGCTCTTCAGGGTTTTACGGACAGATATATCATTGTCTCAATTTTAAGACGTCTCCTCTGTCTCCTGTGTAAAATGTGATAAAATTTGCCAATACGTAGCGTGACCACGACAGATTCCATATACAGTGGAACCCCACTATAACGAACCCTGCTATAGCAAAGACCCCGTTATAACGAACAACATTTGAAAGCCCGGCAGAATTACCTCACTATAACGAATATTTTTGTTGTCAACCAGATAATTCGCTATAATGGGGTCTTCGCCATAACGAAGACCCCGCTATAACGAACATTTTTTTGGTACCGTGACACTTCGTTATAGCGGGGTTCCACTGTACTCACTTTTTAGAACTAAACATCTTTACATTATCCTTCATATTTCTTGTTAAATATACTCACATTAACTGTTAATGTTTATTATAAACATGAAATAGTCGTAGTCGTTTTCCTCTAAAGTCTGATTTATTGTACTCTGATATCATGCAAAAGAACCATCTCGAGTTAAATCACACGCCCCCAATATACACACTAAATTTGATATCCTATAAAAACCAGTAAATCAAGTTTTTGTCATGTGCTTTCTATATACAAACAGAACGAAAAGCGTGACGACTTTGATTACATAACAAATACGCGTGACTGTTTATGACAATGTTTAAGGGTAAAAGCATATTTGTAAAAGTATATTTTTACATACATTAATATCCTAAGACCCCATTGATTTCGCATCAGTTGACAACGAACAAAGCATTTAAGAGAGGGTCTTCATTTTGTAGATTAAGCCGGCTAAAACTACAAAACAAAGACCCCATTGATTTCACGTCAGTTGACAAGGAACAAAGCATTTAAGAGAGGGTCTTCATTTTGTAGATAAAGCCGGCTTAATCTACAAAACAAAGACCCCATTGATTTCGCGTCAGTTGACAACGAACAAAGCATTTAAGCGAGGGTCTTCGTTTCTAGTTTGAGCTGGCTTAATTCCGCGTCAGGGGAAAAGTGTTGACCCGGCTTGACTGGCTCTGGTTTGATAGGCCTGTAAAAGAAAATGGTCTTCGTTTTTGGGTCTTCGTTTTTGGGTCTTAGGTCTTAGGTCTTCATTTTGTAGACACCCGCAGTTTTGCTCCTCACCAAGTAAATTACCATAAATAATGTACATTTAAGAGAGGGTCTTTGTTTTGTAGATTAAACCGGCTAAAACTACAGAACGAAGACCCCATTGATTTCACGTCAGTTGACAAGGAACAAAGCATTTAAGAGACGGTCTTCATTTTGTAGATAAAGCCGGCTTAATCTACAAAACGAAGACCGCACTGATTTCGCGTCAGTTGACAATGAACAAAGCATTTAAGCGAGGGTCTACGTTTTGTAGTTTGAGCCGGCTTAATTCTGCGTCAGGAGAAAAGCATTGACCCAGCTTGACTGGCTCTGGTTTGATATGCCTGTAAAAAGAAACTAGTCTTCGTTTTTGGGTCTTAGGTCTTAGGTCTTAGGTCTTAATTTTGTAGACACCCGCAAAACTGCTGAGTTTTGAAAGACTGTGGCTGTGAAATTTAACTTGTTTAAAAAATGACTGACAAAATCTGGAGGTAAAATTATACGAACACATCTCTTCATGTCATTTTGAAGTGTTTGAACTAACTGACTTTGAGAGAAGCCCTTAACACCCAAATGACGAAACAGCTGGACTCTTCCTTATTTAGATAAGATTTAACTCATGAGTCTAAGAAAATACTGAAAAGTTTTAAGTTAGGGATATAGTCAAAACAACATTATGATATCAAATTACGTCACACATTATAGCAGGGAAGTAAGGGCATGTGACGCAACATAATTATTTTCAAAACACCTGTTTCTTATACATGTTTCAGTGAAATGCATTTTGTGTCATTTAAGACTAGAACTATGGAAACCATGCTTAAATATTGAGGTAAATACAGACAACTTGCAAAACAGCTTGTTTGATAATATTTACTAGACCAATGGCCACCTTTCTTTATTGTGCATTGGAACATTGACATTGATGTTCGTTTTAGCTGCTTCTGAATGCTTCTGAATTATGTGTTTTTTATCCTAATGCATGTGACCTCAAACTCTTTTGAATGGCTAACAGTTAAAGGTGTAGAACTATTAGCCTACCAAGCTTCATTGATCTGCACTGCAAACTGGTCAAGACAGTGGTTTCAATAGAAGGCGGCTACCGGCGGTAGACCGCCGGGTACTTCGGTCTATCCCGCCGCCTACTTTGTGCCGTCAGCCAGTCATTTTAGAGACGTGTACGTATATCCGGCATTTACCTTCCTATCGAATTCTTAAAATAAATCCTTTGATATTTTAAAAAATAATCACTCACAACAAATTCAAACCTACTCATTTCCGCTTTGCATACAAAACAGCTTCTAGCCTGTGTAAATCAGCTTTAGGACGGGGAATTTATCGCGTGTTTATAGGCGTTAATTGCTGGTAAATATCTCACCGCTCTCGACCAAGAAAAATTGTTTACCTGTTGTACCAACCAGGAACTTGATGTACAAATTATAAAGTGTTTTCTTTCTTAAGAAAAATGATAAATTTGTCCACGAATTCCAACAAATAACAAGAGTCAAAACTGGAGAACGGACTTTGTGGAATTCATGCGAATTGCGTGTGACATTTCACGTGATCAGAAATCACGTGTTCGAAGTTTTGCCGGAATGGCGAAGAGACAACAGAAGCAAGGCCTTCTTGACAACTTTTTGACCGTTGGGGCGAAGAAGTCCAAAGGTAAGTTATCACTGGTTACAGTTCAACTTTTCAATAACATTTATTTGCCCTAAATAAAGTGATAAATTTGCATTTCAAAAGAATCATTGAACCAGAACGGACATAACAACCTCAATGATTATGATTGACAATTTGTGAATAATCTACTGAAAAATTTTAGCTCGTTCTCACTAGTGTCTTTGAGGGATTTAGTTTTTCAATGTAATATCAGTTGAAGTCCCTTTAAAGCCTTCTTTCAAATCTTTTGTTCGTTGTAAGGTGCAATTTCAGCATCAATACGTTCGCTAGAACGCTAGGTAGTGCCAAGTGATATAAGTTGACAAAAAGATACCACTAGTTTTGTTTTTCTATTTAAGGTCCATGCTCGTGCCTTGAAGAACAACGTACCAAAACCAAACATACCATTCAGTCTTCAATATAAATGTTCAATTTTATTGTTTCAAAATCATGTGTTTGTCACTGATATAATCATTTGGAAAACCCATCTTTGATGAAGATGTCCTGAGTAAAAGCACTGTTAAGTCACATGGCCAGTAAAACATTTGTTTAGCAGAAATTTGTCTTTGTGTGTTACACTTCTCAAACAGTTCTTTCAAAGCAAGGCAGAACCTGCTGCTACTAATAATAAAAATGCAAATTCTGTTAAAATGACTGCAACTACAGTGTTTTATTGCCTCATTTCCATTACTTTTTTAGAGGAAAATTCCGCTTGGAAAACGCTGGAAATGGCATTTCCGAGCGTCTAGAATTCAAAATTTTCTGGGGGGGCATGCCCCCAGACCCCCCTAGCAGCTCGCGCCTTCGCCGCTCGGATCTGGAGCCGCCTACTTTTTATACTTATCCTGGTACTTCAAAAGTTACTGAAAGCACTGCAAGATAGTTCTATTTATACAGTATACTTGATATAATACTGGGTTGAGTGTGTGACATCATCAGTCATCCATTTTGCATATTTTACAGAAATTTTGAATTTAAATATCTCTGGAACTAATGTAAATATTTACAAACAGTAAACAGTGTTTTTATTCTTTTATGGAGTTCTATGTGATACACTTAAAACAGGGGTAAAATTTTGATCACAGGACCTCTTTAACCTTTTCACCACCAAGGGGTCTCCCTTTGACGAGTAAAATCGTCTGGCGGTAGACAGAGTAAAATCTATTAAGTCACCCTTGGTGGTGAAAGGGTTAAGATATAGTTTTTTAACCCTTTCACCACCAAGGGCTCTCCCTTTGATGAGTAAAATTGTCTGGCAGTAGACAGAGTAAAATCTATTAAGTCACCCTTGGTAGTTAAAGGGTTAATCTGGTTGGACAGTAAAATAACAAAAACATTAATTGTATTAAAACAAATATCTTCCCAAAAGTAGTGGATATAGTACTGCAATTAGCTTGTTGCATAGGAGTAACACAATTTTGCACTCCTTATTACAGATTGCCTTTACAACACCTCAGGATTCATATGATGCTTACAGAGTATTTCAGATGTTCAATTTGTACACACGGGTACATTAAACTAACCAAAGAAGGAAATTTAGTTTCCTCTGCTCTGCTCTGCTCTGCTCTGCTCTGCTCTGCTCTGCTCTGCTCTGCTCTGCTCTGCTCTGCTCTGCTCTGCTCTGCTCTGCTCTGCTCTGCTCTGCTCTGCTCTGCTCTGCTCTGCTCTGCTCTGCTCTGCTCTGCTCTGCTCTGCTCTGCTCTGCTCTGCTCTGCTCTGCTCTGCTCTGCTCTGCTCTGCTCTGCTCTGCTCTGCTCTGCTCTGCTCTGCTCTGCTCTGCTC
>JAHPZR010050419.1:5000-11377 GCA_019787425.1 Platygyra sinensis | reverse complement strand
GTTTTTATTACTTGTTAGTTCTGACATTTTACAGTGTTGATTCCTTCTACCACTGAACTAAATGACAAACAGGTGTGATAATGGACCACGGTAACGCAAAATTACTGATACATTATTTTTCATATCAAACCAAAAAAAAATCAAATTAGACCAATGTTACCATGCTGAGAAATGAGTGGCCATTCCGAAAGCTTCATACATGCAACAATTCCATCACACAACTCATTGGAGCGTACAGAAACAAAACCTTGCCATTTTTTTACAAGAGAACCCTGGTACATGTTCATCTGTACATGCAGGTGCTTGTCCTACACTGTACATACATTTTCTTTGTATGAGTTTTATGCAATGAAGCTAACAATACTTTGTGTACTTCATTTAGCATATGTAAATCAAGTGGTGGAAGCTGGTTTGTTTCAGTTGGAGATGCCTAGAGAGTTGACGTGGTCCACTGTACTTAATCCACGGTTTACAAAATGGCGTACCCACACTGTTTGAACACTGTACTCCAACCCTTCCCAAAAGGGACAGAGACAGACAAAGTCCAGAGGGTTGGAAGTTCTTAGGGATACACTCGCCTCCAATTGCAATTCTCTGATTCACTAAGCCATGTGAGTTTTGCAATTCTTTCCACTGATCGTGACCATGTTTTTTAATGTCCACCTTATGCGAATGTATTTTTTTTTCTTTTAAAATACTTTGACACTAATGGGCCACCATGCATACTGCTCTCGATCAATCACAATAAAGTAGTTTAATATAATAAATAGTTTACTGTTTAATATACAGTACAGAATTATGTAACACCATAATTTTCTATGCAGATGCTAAAGACTGGTATAACATCAATGAAGGTGACATGCCACCATGCCAGAAAATGCCATGCAGAAATGATGGAGCATGCATCCCACATAAGAACAGCCTGCATGATTACACCTGCAATTGCACGGCAGGATTCAGTGGAAAGAATTGCGAAACTCACATTGCTTGTGAATCAGAGAATTGCAATGGAGGAGAGTGTATACCTAAGGCTTCCAACCCTCTGGACTTTGTCTGTCTCTGTCCCTTTGGAAGGGTTGGAGTACAGTGTCAAACAGGTGGGTACGCAATTGAACCATGGATTAAGACAGTGGACCACTTCAACTCTGTTAGGCATCTCCAACTGAAAAAAGCTTCACCACTTGATTTACAATGCTAAATTAAGTACACAAAGTATTGTTAGATTCCATTGCAAACTCATGCAAAGAAATGTATGTACAGTGTATGCCAAGCACCTGCATGTACAGATGAACATGTACAGTGTTCTTTGTAAAAACTGGCAAGGTTTTGTTTTGTATTTCCATGAGTTTGTGATGGATTGTTGCATGTATGAAGCTTTGGAATTGCACTCATCTCAGCATGGTAAATTGGTCTAATTTGATTTTTTTTTGTTTGATATGAAAAATATGTATCAGTAATTTTGCGTGGTCCATTATCACACTGTTTGTCATTTAGTTCAGTGGTAGAAGAATCAACTGTAAAATGTCAGAACTAACAAGTAATAAAAAACGGTTCATTTTAATGTATACATTTGGACCCAAATAGTTCTTCAAACGCGGCCGCGCAATTTCAAATTCTCCTTTGCTACAAACTCTAAACAGGCCATCTATCAGGGTGCAGAAAAAACTGAAAATTATGGGGACTTATTCGGCAATAATATTATGCGGAATAAAGTGATGATTATGTGGAAAAGACACCAGATTATGCGGAAATTTCTACAATTTAATAAAGTTGCTCCCATGGCTTTTTCCAATGTATAGAATACACGTTAACGTCTTCCCGATCATTTTAGTCCTTTATGACATGTTTGACCTTTAGTTGCCATTCGCGGACACATACATTTCTTCGTTCAGCACAATTTTTCCATAGTTTTCGTTGTTGTGTTTGTCCAAAGCTTAGAAACCAGGCATTTAATCAGACGAGAAAAACTAACCCAGGCCCATCACTAGAAGACGCACGGAACGCCTGGCGGCTTAAAATTGTTTACGAATGAAAAGACTTGTTTTTTGTCACTGTTTTGGGTGAATAACTTCTTCAAAATGATCAATCTCTTCGATATTTTTTGCTTCTGATGATGGTTATCAGTTGCTTTCTCGCTTATACAGTAACACTCAGAAATAAGCGAACTTCGCAGTCTATACGCGCATACGTGTGTACGTGTATATGCGTATAGGTATTTCTTTATTATTCACCTCTAACTGTTTCTTTTGTGAAGTATTGTTGGACAAAACAATAACTAGCTTTGTTAGGGAAACTAAAAAAGTGAGAGCCGTTCAATTACAGCCAAATTTGCATATTGTAAAAACATCTTCAATGAAGCTATTGTATTTCCAATCTAGTTTGCTTTGAAGATTTACCAATTAGCCACTAGTCGAGTAATTATAACTGCCTACTTGCAACGACTGCTTGGTTTTCTCCCTGTTTAGGAAAAGAATATCATCTGCTAAGCATACATTTCATTTTACGGGAGGCACTCTGATAAAGTCTAGCAACGCCGTGTAAATAGTGTCACAGTGGAAAAGCTGCGTCACGATCTTTTTATTGCTTTAAGAGCGAGCAATATATCCAAGCGAAATGTTGTGTTTGAACAATAAGCTTTCTCCCACCCCAAGGAGTTTTGATTCAGAAAGAAATGGTTTGTTCGTGGAACACCTTTGCGACACATTTTGCCCACTACTATTCCTACTAAATAAAGTGCGAGTTTGTAAACAACACGTTGCTTGCTTTCAGTTTAAAAAGCGTTGTTTTCACATCTAAGTTCGTAGCTTTAACAAGAGTATCACTAAGTATTGTGAAGCAAATTGACTAAAGTTTTCATTCACAGTAAACATAAATAATGAGCCAAGATTCTCAATAATTGGTGCTGCTGTTGATGTGTTCTGCTGAGCCGCTTTTGCGTCACCAGAGAGGAAGTGAAATAAAATATCTCGGTTGTATTTGGCCTAAATCGGTGATTTTAACAATGAAATGATCTCTATCCATAGAAACGATGTTTCATTGAAGTTTTTATGATGCGCTGTGAACAGGTATTAACTTTTTTGCAATCTAAAGTTTTCATCTTTCAGCACGTGTCCGCGAGTCGCTTGCTAATTGTCTATCAATTTTTAAGCGTCACGGCAAGCAGTGAAAATAATGATATTTTCAGTTCTATTTGGCATAAATCGGCGATTTAAACGGTGAAATGATCCCTATCCGCAGAAACGAGGTTTCATTTAAGTTTTTTTGATGCACCGCGAACAGGTATTAACTTTTTTGCAATAGAAACTTTTCAAGATGTTTATCTTTCCGTACGCTCCGGAGGGTCGCTTGCTTATTGTCGACTGAAGCGTCACGCAGCAAGAAGTGTAGTGAAAATTTTGATGGCGTCTCTGGTTCTATTTAGCATAAATCGGTGATTTCAACAATGAAATGATATCCATCTGCAAAACAATGTTTTATAGAAGTAGTTATGATGCACTGTGAAACTTAACTGCCGTGAATCTTGTCGACAGGCGATGGTTAGTTGTTTTTGTCTCTGCCGTTTTTCGAAGCGTCACGACAAGATGTGAAATGGTTCTGTTTGGAGCAAGATGAAGGCAATGATTAAAACGAACGGTAAAAATTTTCTGATGGAAACCCGACTACAAGTTTTTCTGGATATGTTGTGCAACGAGAGTTTATTGCAATAAAATTATTGTAACGCTACAGAGCCCATTCTATATAAAAAATTTTGTGAAACTGTGGCTAGTGCTACCATATTTGGCACATAGTGATTTAGTCAGCCCATATAATACCAGTATTACTGGGCCATTGAAACAACATTCAACTACAGTATTACAAAGAAAGCAACAATAAGCTAGCTCATAAATACTAATGAGCATACGCGTATACTTTGTATACGCGTATGACCATACGTGTATATGCGTATGGGCATTCGCATATTTCGCGTATGTTTTGGTTCGCTCATTTCTGAGCGGTACTGTACATAAAAATTTGAATTCCAGCTTGCCCTTGGAACAAGCAGCTCTCAAATTTTGCTTACCCTGGGCAATACAGTTGTCCTTTTTGAGTTATTTTTTTGTAAAAAAAATACCTCTTAGTCGGCGCGTCGAGTATGTTATGGACGGGTCAACGGATCAGTGAGTGAGTCAGTGAGTGAGAGATGTATGTATGTCACACCAATCAGATCGTATCTACTATAAACAGCCAATCAAATTTCTTGTTTTAAAGGTAAATGATATATGAGAAGATTTCATCCCGATACAGTTCAGAACGGCCATATTCATTCTTCTATAAAAGAGGAGAAAGTATTCATATATTGGGTTTACTTCGGCATTTTCTGTGGGTTAGGCTGAGGATTTCATGAGCCTTGAGGTCTGAAACAGTGCTTGAGCTAGTTGTATGCAAAGAGTGAGATATTTTTTTTAATTTTTAGTTACAAAGGTAACTTGATATTTTTGTTTTTCACAAGGAGTAAATTCAATTAGACGTCATGCATCGTTGCTTCTAGTTCTTAGGAAATGTTTTAGAGGAGATGGGACTATTGTGATTTAATTTTGAAAGAGTTCGAACGTTTACAATAGGTACAGGAAACGATTATTTTGTTGCATGCAAATATAGAGAGATTTTTATTTTTTAGTTACAAAGCTAAGGGTAATTTGACACTTTTGTTTTTCACAAGGGAGTAAATTCAATTAGAGCTGATACATCGTCACCACTTGTTCCCACGAGATGCTTGCTATTTTTAGTTACAAATGGTAACTTGACACTTTTGTTTTTCATATGGGAGCAAATCGTTCCCACGAGATGCTTGCTACTTTCAGTTACAAATGGTAATTTGACACTTGTTTTTCATTTGAGAGCAAATCGTTCGCACAAGATGTTTTCTATTTTCAGTTAAAAATGGTAACTTGACACTTTTGTTTTTCATATCGGAGTAAATTAAATTAAACTTTCAACGTGTCAGAACGGTTTTTTCTCTTTCTATTTTCGATGAAGAGGTGTTGTGTAAAAAGGGTAAACTTACGACTCTTATAAAATGCGATAAGGTCTGTGATCGATGAGTGAGGGAGTTATGCATGTGCGCGTGTCACACCAATCACGGTGTGGGTATCAAGGAACGAATCAAATTGCCTGTTAGAAAATAAGATGGTATCTACATTAATTTGGAGAGTATTGTACGTTGTTCACTCAAACATTTGATTGCTTACTATTTAGCTATCTTACCATTACCGATGTAACATGGTATGTTCATCATAAATTCCCAGTTTCTTTCTTGCTGTACATCGCAACCAAAAAAACTTAACTAAATCATTACTGTAAACAGTTCTACAAATGCTCCTATCACAAAAAAATAACTCTTGCACGCTTTGCGTGCCTATGTTTATGATTTAGTTGGCAGATGACTTGCCTGATCTTTTGCTCTTCAGACAAGTAAGAACGAAAAGTTGCTTGCCCAGCAGGAAAATTTACTTGTCCTGGATGAATGGATGGAACTAACTTTTTTCAAGTCCTGTCATGCAACAGTCTTGTGCAGCAAACCATGTGAAGGCAAGTTGTCATCTTTTCTGTTATTTTAAAAACAAATTAATGGCACAGAATGTGTGGCTCCAGAAAACATCCATACCCCCACCATGGAAGGAATTTGAAATTCTGGGGAAGGAGGTGGGGAGGTTGAAGACTCTGGAAATTCTAGAGGGGAGAGGGATTGGACGGTCAATCAAGTTTCTTGATGTTCTTCAATTCAGTATAGATTAAAGTAGTTTTCACTGGAGCTGCCCTACCCTCGAGTACAGTTTTTTTTTGTTTTTCGAGTTTGGGTTGTTGTTTACAGTTCTTGTAATTTTTCTGGTATGATGTTTTGAATTTGTGGCAAATGCTGTACTTTGGTATTAGTAATTTGGGATCCCAAAATACTACAAGTCTACAAAATGTGTTGACTTCTGGTGAGCGGTCCTGGTAGACATTTTTTTGCCTCTCTGGTTTCAAATTACGATTTCTTTGTCTTTATCCGATGAGAATGCAGGGACTTGAGTGAGCCTTTAACATCATGATTGTTATAGGTAGCATTGTAGAACAATTTATTATCATGTTTTGAACTTGACAATTTGCACTCAATAGACTATTTATTAGATACATAAAATTATAGCTTGAAAGTACAGTTTTAAATATAACTTGTTTGATAGGCTATGAAAAATTGGTCTGTTGAATAGAACGTTTTATTATTTTGAACTGTAAAAACGAAAAGTTGATGAATTATAATTTGAACCGTATATACAATATATTTTTCATAATTGATGAGAGCTTTTTTTCAATCTAACTATTGTGATGTGGTATCAAAATGGGAAAGAAGTACTGGG
>JAHPZR010050417.1:0-13982 GCA_019787425.1 Platygyra sinensis | reverse complement strand
ATTTCGGGCGTTTGCAAAACCAGGACCGGAGCGGATCGGATCGGATCGGATTGACAAAACCCGGACCGGATCGGAACGGATTAACAAAACCTGGATCGGATTGCGTCCGATTGACAAAACGCGGACCAGATCCGAAAAAAATCGGATCGCCATAAATTTCCCGCCAAAATCGTCACGTGGTACCTCAATCGAAGATGGCAGAGAAAGAAGTATATAGATCCTCTTTGTGTTTTAAAATTCCGTTTTAGGTTGGTGTTTATATCCTGGTGAGAATGTTTTGCTATTTATTGACCCTACTTTAATGATGATTTCTCCAAGGGGAAAAGAAAAAAGCGGAGAAAGGAAGAGGAAAGGTACGGAAGCAGATTACAGGTTGTCAAAGTAGTCAAGAATGTGAAGTTATCTCGGCCCGGTATCGCTATTACTTGCTTTTGTAAGATAATCAGTTAGTGTCGAGCGTATTATTCAAGTATTTATTTCTAATTAAGTTCGTCAACTTCAAACATTAGCCAAATATGCAGACCGTTGTTTGGTATTTGTGATCAACCTGTTCCCTATGACTTTGTAGGGACTTAAGTGTCAGGGTGAGGTGTTGGCGAAGCAATGTTAGATAAAGCGCAGCTATACTTTTAGACAAGAAAAGCGTCTGGCGAGGACCACCCACAACTGATGGAAAGCCGACATTTTCAGTAGAAAGCTTCTCGCAAGAAAAACGTGTCAAGCATGGCGACTGTTTTTCTTGCCATGCACAGTGTGAACGCTAAGCCTCACGGGAGTTACAGGCGATGACGTTTTAAAAGTTTTCGATCAGTGGTAACGACACCTGCTAAGCAAGTGCTGGTCAACTGAGGCCGTTACGATTTCACAGACTTTCTCGAGCTCACAAAGTTTTACTACGAGCGGACGTGACCGTGACAGGAAAAGTGGTATTGTATTACAATGCAAGTGGCGTATTGTGACAGTGTTACGAGTTGCGAAAAGCGGTGTTACTTTAGTCGACCGTCGACTTTGAGCGCTCGTATGGAGTCCGTAATAGCGTTCTATCAAGACGTTCGTTATGATAATGATAATCTTTATTTAACAATTGCTCCTTAAAAGGCTTTTCGCCAACTATTTAGAATGATGGGTCAGTAATGTACAGTGTCGGCAAGGCTACAGATGTGTTTCTTATGGCGTAATTATGTATAGTTTTCAAAATAATAAAGTATGCGAGCTTTCCTCGTCTGTTTTTTGTCGTTCTTTATGCCTGTTTAGGCGAAACAACTATACCTTTAGTGTAGTGATCTTGGGGCGCCTGTGAACCATTAATCACTGAGCTGCGAAAAAAGTTTCTATGCTAAAACTTGATCATGAGATGTTACGTGCCTATTTTGGTGGAAATTTATGGCGATCCGAATTTTTTCGGATCAGGTCCGGGTTTTGTCAATCAGACGCAATCCGATCCAGGTTTTGTTAATCCGGTCCGATCCGGTCCGGGTTTTGTCGATCCGATCCGATCCGGTCCGGTCCGGTCCTGGTTTTGTCAACGCCCCAGAATTTCTTATGGTCATGATAACAAGCTCGCCAAATATGACGTCACAAATACCGTGTATTCGTTTCCAATCTCGGCGCGGCCATTTCTGGTTCGTTTTCGTAAAGCTCTCGGAAACCGTTGGATTTTCTTATTTTGAGCACCACGGTTTGTGCAAAACCTAATTTTAAGAGTTGATCACTGCTTCCTGTTGGTATGACTGACGTTTTTAAAAAGGATTTTCAACAAAAGAAAAATTGTCCAAATTTCGTTGCATTTGACCTTTAATTCAAGATGACTTTTAGCTCAGAAGAATGACCAAGGGGTAAATTACAAACTGTGTGAATATGAAATCCAGGCAAGTTCCCTTCTTTCTGTACTGGCAGTGGCTCTTAATTTTTCGCCAAAATTTTCCCCCAATTATCAAAAGGAAAGGTTTGATTATAATAATCATATGAAAGAGAGCTACGTACGGACGGCGCACCTTGAAAAAATCCGTCTTGATCTTTTTCAACTCGTAGTCACACATAATAGCTATTTTTGCTTAATGTTGCCTTCAATGTATCCAAGTTAGCAAACGTTTAAATATATTTTATTGTAAGGCTTCGTGTGAATTGAAAGTAGTTTTTGGCAGATCAAAAATGTAGTTCTTTTACCGTACTTATGAGAAAACGTTATACGAAAACACTGTGCTTCTCATCTGCTTCACTCATTCAGAGTAATGAATAATAAGAAAATAATTTAACAGAATAATTTCAATTTACGGGTGAGTAGCGCAGCTGAAATGTATGGTTGGCGAAATGGTGCAAAATTCACAAAGTTTATATTCATTCACATTCATTGCTGTTATTGTTGTTCCCGAATATATTTATTCACATTCAACAACCGAGATTACGTTCAAGAAATATATTTATTCACGTTGAACGGTGTATTTCTTATTCACGATTATATTTACTCACATGTACGAGGTGTCTTCATTTACATTCAACGCGTTATATCCCGGGGGGGGGGGGTACTCCCTTATAGGGGCTATATAGGTATGTGCGGCCCCAAAGGGTATGGTTTTTAAGTAATGATCCGTGCAAGAACTAGGCAAAAGAACAATAGACCGTGGCAATAGCAGCAGTTATTATTTCGGCGCTGATCACTCGAATCAAATTAAATTCAACGTATGTGATTGGTCCACACGCAAAAAAGCTTGAAATTTGAATTTCAAATTGAAAAGTAGATACACTGGAATCCGTTCGAATATCTTTTTATTTTGGATTTGAATTCGTTGCATTTGTAAATTTAACATATCTTAAACTGACAAAATTTCGATGCGCCAAAAGGCTAACTTTTGATTGGCGCATAGAACAATGCTAAAATTTTACCGGAAGATAGATTTTAGAGAGATGGGGCACATATCAAAAAAAAATTTTGTTGATGTCACTTTTTTATTGCTTTTTTCTACGATTTTTCGATATCAGCCAATCAGATGCGCCGATTTAATTGAATTTAAAAATTATTCTTTCCCACCTCTTAATCGATTTTGCCAATTGCCTGCCTAGTTTTTGCTCGGATCATTACTTAAACCGTTTTGGTCATAAATAGGGTATCGATTTTAGCTGGTTTTGGCCATTTTGGTCATAAATAGGGTATGGTTCTTGTACTCTAGCCTTGTTATGGGTATGTTTCTAAGCCGAGAAGCCACTTTTTCATCATTATTGAGGCGAAAATCAACAAAAGCCCTTCACAAATTATGTTTACGGTAATTAACATTGATATGGACTAAGGAACTAATTGTAACACAGGTCTGAAACAGGATTTTGATGTAATGGTCGGGTAATAAATAGGGTTCCGGATTTTTGGTCAGGTCATAAATAGGGTAGGGAATATCGCAGATTTTGGTCATAAACAGGGTAAGGGTTTTGGGAAGCGGGCCGCACACCCCCACCCAATTTTTCTGGGAGTACCTTCCCGGGCGTTATATTCGTTCACATTCACGATCGAAATATTAATTCATTCAACATTTTCTGGGCACCACCTTTGCGCATCATTAGGTCCTAGCTCCCCATTCTCGTCCCCAGAGGCCGCGATCCTTTTGGTCAGTTACGGGGATCGCGACCTCTGGCCAGGTCCAACTCCGGAAGTCCACATATCACAGACTTCCCGTCACTCTGCGCATGCTCAGAGCCGAGTCTGACAAATGTGATTGGTTCTGGTCTCAATCTATTGTGTTTACAAAGCCATTCAAAACGGGAATGTCGTTGGACGGAGCCAGAGGTCGCGATCCCCGTAACTGACCAAAAGGATCGCGGCCTCCGGGGACGAGAATGCTAGCTCCCGCTCTATAATTCCTGAACGCAACATCGCGGATGAAGGGTAAACCAATGACGTATTTTAAGTTTAAAGTGCCTATGAAATGAAAAATTGAGGTATGGAAAAATAGGCGTATTTGAAAGGCCTTTAAAAGTGAAGAAGAATGGTGTTTTCCTTTTTGTCATATCTCATATCGCTCCAGAGATATTCAAGATTTTTGTATTATGCAAATTAGGTACTGATGACGTCATAAGGTGTGACAGTATGGAAGTCAAAACACAAAATAGAGAATTTCTCTGCAAGTAATACTGCACTGAAATTGAAACTTGGTGAGCATGTTATAGCCTAACAAATGCACCAGATGGTGTATATTTTGATGTTGCTATGGCAACACACCCAGTTCCAGGTGGCTATTATGCAGGAATGGTTACCCCTGTATTTGATCTTGAGCAAACACTGTCCACTTCCTAACGGTTAATTAGGAGAGCTAGTGCAATATGGGCATTGCATATGCGTAAAATGGGATGAATCATTTCACTCTATACAGTCAAACAGGCAACATTTGACTAACAGCAGAAAGAGACTGGAAGCAAGACTGTTGCCGTAGCAACATCAAAATATGCATCATGTGGCGTATTTCTAAGTGTACAACGTGCTTGCCAAGTTCCAATAGTTTTGCATCACTACTTGCAGAGATATTCTCTTCTTTGTGTTTTGACTTCCATACTGTCACACCTTATGACGTCATCAGTACCTAATTTGCATAATACAAAAATCTTGAATATCTCTGGAACGATATGAGATATGACAAAAAGGAAAACACTATTCTTCTTCACTTTTAAAGGACTTTCAAATATGCCTATTTTTCAATACTTCAATTTTTCATTTCATAGGCACTTTAATCACCACCAAAGAATCGTCGGGTTTCACGCGGACAAAGAAGCTCAAATGCTTGTTTCAACGTGCCTGGACATTGAGGCGTCGTGTTGTGAAGTATGGGCTAGAGGATGGCCCTTGGCGAGTGGAGATAACAGGCTTCTCGATGATTTCGGATGAGCAACTAGACAATCTCATAGAACGTTGTATGAGTGATTAGTCAAAGGGATCGAAGCAGGGAGAGTAATGACCGCGTTGCCCCTTAAGACACCCTCACATAGTTCAACCCTATGATTACTTGGCGCTCTTGATGGTCGCCCAAACCTCTTTAGCGTTGTAAAAAACAAATCTATGGAAACCTCGCTTCTGTTAGTAGTAGAATATTGAATAAAGAAATATTCTAAAGCGAGAAAAACCATCAATACCCCCATGTATGACATATGTTCATACTGTCGCGTACCAGGCTATGATTTCCATCAATATGCCACAAGCTATTTAAACCAGCCATATAATACGATCTCCTAGAGCTGAATTACGACAGCCCAACGGATTCTAGAGTTCCCAGGGTCAACACGACCAATACTCTCTGTAAAGACAGCGAATAATTTTAAAAGTAATAGGCGACGTTTATTGTTCAGCAGGCAATATGCAAATGAATACTTGCCAAAATGTAGAACTATTTGCTGTAATACAAGATAAGTACTAGTGTGTCACGAAAACTCAGACCTCAGACCCCGAAAACTCAGACCCCTGTCAGTTTTATCTCCTAAAATGTTTTATGGTCACGCAATGTTCATAGGTAACAGCTAGAAAGGAGCGAGATGTCTACCTCTTTCTCCGGTTTATCGCTGTCGCGTCCAGTGAATACAAAACTGACTTCAATTTGAACAACATTATATCGACTCTGTCTTTCTATTTCCTCCATTCGTAAAATATTCGCCAGCAAATGTGTCGCCTTATATTTTAAACCTTGTTAGTTTTTCACTGTTTGATCGACATGACAGCGATAAAATGGAGAAGATAAAGATCTCGCTCCTTTCGAGCATGGCTGTTGCCTATATGAACATTGCGTGATAGTAGTTGTAGAAGGTCATTTTAAGCCGGATTACTGCGTTCCCCTTGCGTTCCGTGTGCGTTCCCTTTATTAATATGCGTAACGGTCGAGTCCATGACGTAACCTATTGTTATAACCTAGGGGAAAACATGCGTTTCTGCATACAAATAAAGTGTCTTCCTCCATACTAATGAAGTGTCTAGGTAAAGTGTCTTCTTCCATACTAATAAGCGTCACTCTAGTACAATACAAACAATAAACTTGCCTAAACTTGCCCGTTAATAATTAACACTGATTGGCTCATGAGAAATCTATTCTGTGTTCAAAATAAAAGCGGGTTCTCCGTTTAGCATTTTATTCTTGTCACAAACTCCAGTTAATAATATTTTTGAGCAGATAGCTTCCAAACATGCAAGTCGAATCCACATCTAAACCTATGTTCACCGTGAATGAAGCTAATGAGGACACAATTAGTGCGTTTGAAGAAACTAATGCTGCGGTGGATTTGAGAATCAAGAACAGCGTATGTCTCGTCATAGACTTAGAGGGATTCTTTGTGCAAAAGAAATTTCAAGTGCGTGAAATGGGTTATTACTCTTGGGATGATCACTTTGACCGCCATGCTTTCTTCCAGCCAGCAGCACTTAAAAACTTGTCTCACAAGGATAAAAAGATAGTGAACTTTGCAAAACATAACATACACAGACTCACTTAACAACCCCGTTACCAAGAGAGAGCATATGAGCATGGTGAAGTAGCTATTGTCTTACTGAGATTATACAGCCAATTCAAGACGGAGAAAAGAACTGTGGTAGCCTACAAAGGGGGCCATGTTGAAAAAGACTTATTAAACAAATTGAACATTCCTCGTCTCGATTTAGCAAATTGGGGTTGCCCCAAATACGAAAAGTTAAAACAAACGATTGTAGAATCATTAGCGAGTTGTGGGTTTCACTTAAATGATAATATTCACCATTGTCCCATGGCCGTGTGTCAGGCGTTTTGGTTATGGTTTCAAACTTATGTCAAGTAAATAATCAGTTTCCACGTACTGTTATTTTTGGGAAAAATAATATTAAAGTTGGCTAACTTAACTTCTTGACTAACAAGGCAAGTCCAAAATATAAACAAATAAATAAATAAAATAATGTTTCCTCCTCCTCCTCCTCCTATTGTTTTCCCTCCTCCCCTCCTCCTCAATTCTATTGTTTTCCCTCCTCCTCCTCCTCCTCCTCCGCCTCCTCAATTCTTTTGTTTTCCCTCCTCCCCTCCTCCTCCTATATGTTTTCTAGCTCTTAAGTGTCCCTGTCCATAAATATCAAAAATAACTCGGCAAGGGTCAAAAATTCGATTTCGCTCATATTGTTATGGTAGGTAGGCTAGGGTATGACAAAAACTGCTGGATAGTTCTTTTGGCAAAATATCCTTTTATTTGAAAGAAATATGCAAATTACCAAATTCCGTTGAAATCGTCATTTGACGCACCATTTTATTAAACGAGTTTGAGAGCCTTGCATGCAAAACCACATTATTCTTCCGTCTTTAAAACACTCAAATATTTTTGTGCAATGTTTAAATGTGTACTGGGTTAATTTTAGGGAATGTTGCGGGTTCTTTTGGGTGCAGAGTAATTAAATTTCGAAGACATGTATTTCGTTCACTTAAAGGTAGTTCCTAAAAATAATTGATTTTCACCATGTGCGAAACCTTCAAATGGATTAATCTTCTGGCGGTTGAATCATCGAAGGATGGTCTACAGATTCGTGTAAAAATTTCTTTGGGCAAATGATTGTGAGCGACGCAAGAGCTTTTCAAAGTACGTTAAAAATGCAAATATTTGCCATCGGTCATCAAATTTCAATTTACGGGTTAGACATAAATTTTTAGCATGTGCCACATGTCTTGACGTATCTTAAACTAAAATAGACACAGAGCTTATAATTTCGAAATGTTCCTACCTTATTTACTTTAAAAGGCAGGTTCAAAAGCCGATTTTACGTTTTTCCCTTGCCATTCGTTGCATGTGCAAAGTTTCCCTCTGTTTACACAAGGTATGATGAACATCACCAACTCATCGTATTTGAGGGTCGAATACCATGAATCAATCTTTCACCATTTTTCTGCGCATTTGATCACCACAGCATCTAAGTTAACAACGACTAAGTCATTTGTGGATAGTTGCTTGCCTTGCGCTACACCAAAAAACTATTACATTTAAGGTGGCTGAACACAGTTTCTGATACCTCTGTTTCATTTACATTTTTCTCTAAAACCCTTGATCCTTTGGTCACCAAAAATGGCAGCAAGCAAGTTAACAACACAAACTTCAACTTTTTGATAATTAAGCTGACGTATGTACCGTTGCCATGGCAACATGATCAAATATAAACAGGTGTTTAAAATCGGTTTTATTTATTTGCAGAAAATCTAGTCATTAGATTTTCTTTATAATTTGCATGCAACAAGCTTGTAACGATACTCGCAAGTTAGCGCTATTTTAATAATAATTTAACAAACAGATCTTTAATTATCCCTCTTTGAAGGTTCAATGGCATATCTTGAATTTCCTTTGTTAAAGTTCAATTTTTTTTCAATCCTCCAGTTACTTATTTCCTAAAGTATTTTCGTGCCAAATTTCGTGAAATTCTAATGAGTGGTTCTCGAGAAATAAGCGCCTCCGAGAAGTCAATTTTTCACTCAATCGCACTTTTTTCGACTTACTACGCATGCGCTGCATTTAACTGGGTTCTTTTAGCTACAAAGAAATAGCAGAGCTGAGTTCTTTGCATCGTTACCTTTCTAACATACCTTTGTAATAAAAGAGTAAAACCATCAATTCAATACATTGTGTTCATTTGTGAAGAAAAATAGTACAGATAGCGCAGACATTGAGCAAATAAAATGATCGCTCTATTTATGCCATGTTTGTTTTTATGCAATACTTGTGCGCGCGCTGAATCACATTAGCAAGAGCGCGCGCCAAAACTGTGTTCAGCCACCTTAAGCGATTCTTGCGATTCCTGGAATCCTTGTGCACAGCGGTTCGCTATTTGTTCGTCACGCAATGCGGTCGTTCCATTTTAAGGGTAGGGGTAGGGCGATCTGTATTTTGATACGCAACCACTTGGAGCCTGACACAATCTTGTTGAGTAGGAAGAGAGTAAATAAAGGAAAAGAAAGAATGACTAGTGTACCTTTGTCTCCTGAGTTGTCTCCTGTTGTCGTCTCTTACGCGACCAGCTACCTGCATTGCGTAACGCTGTGTCCCTAAACTCATACCTAGGTCTTTTCGCGCTGTGCCAATTTTTTTTGGTTACTTTTCTCAACCATTATGAACTCAATCCGAAATTTCACCCGAGTCTCTAAATTTCTTAACTTCCACAAAACCAAACAGTGCAAACACGTAATGAGGTCGTATGATTTTTTATAACTTGGCTGAATTTGCCTTCGAATACTTACGCGACAGTCGAAGAATTTTAGCGCCTCTGGCAAAGTCTTTTTTTTTCTCAAATTGTTTTTCGCAACATGATCGCACCGTTACCTCGATCTTGCTCGCGCTCTTGCTCCCGTCGTGCTCCCACTGTTTTTTTTTTTTTTTTTTTTTTTGACACAACAAATCGGTACGAGGTTTTTCTTGCGCGTCCGAAGTCGCATAATCTCCGCACGGAAACAAAATGTCGCAAATTATTGCCTGAAGCGTTTTGTGAGATTCCGCCATAAAAACAAAGCTGAGGAAGGGCAGCTACCGATGAAAGACAAAGGAAATATTGGACTAGACCAGGAAGAACTAGCGCGTGGTAAGACTACTTTGTGAATGAAGTCGTAGTACCTGAACATTTATTTCACACATGCACAATCCCAGGTCCAACTCGTTTTTATCATTTTCGAACTTTTTAGTGTGAACAGGCGAAACCAGTTGGAAAATTATACAGTAGTGTGGGCGAAAATAATTAGCTTTGTTTTGTTCCAGATTGACTGCGTTAGTGTGGCCGGGGCCTGATTTACAGCTCTTTCGGGGGTCTTCGTCTCATTATCTGGGCAAGTCTCTCCCTATCGAATTGAAGATGAGGCATGTAGGCCCCAACTGTTTATGTTCAAGACAGTAATTGAGTTTGCCTTTCAAAGTGACGCGTTACAACTGCAGCTACCAACTAATTTTTTCATAAGATCTATGTAGGGCTTCTTTCGTTTAAAGTTGATTGTTGAGATGTCAAGCTGATGAAAATTGCATATGTCTTGAAGCATCTTCACAGAAAACTTAGTTTAGAGCAAGCTGCGAATTCACAAATGTTATGGGTCGTTATGCGTATCTCGTACGATGATCGGATGCTGAAGTAATATTTCCACTATGACTTCGTTACTCAAATCTTGTGTTCAGCTCTTCGCCGTGTTCAACTTCTTCGTCTTCAGATTCATCAACTTGAAGAACTTTCTTTGAAGCGAGGCGTGAGAAAAAAACTTGCAACTTGCTTAGAAGTTAAATAACTCAAAGCATCAAATCTAGAAGAGCCATATGCGTTTCTGACTTTTCTCATTGACTTGGAAACATTGGAAGGATCTGCTTCCTTTACAGTCTGTTCGCCGATTTTGAATTAGGCATTGTTTTTGGTTTTCAGTCAGTCGGGTTCTTTGAGTACCGGAGGATTTCAACGCCCAGCCCATTGACAACGATGAACGGGAATCAGAGGTGCCTTAGCTGTACCAGTATCCTCTACAGGCGTATCAATAGAGGCAACACCCTGTTCTAGGTCTTCTAGCTTTGATGCATAGAACATCATTGCCTTATTTCTGTCTGCGGGCATATGGTCAGTTTGCGAATATGGTCAGATATATTTAACAATTAGATTATGAGCTCGAGATTTCTATGAGGGGATAGTTGATGAGGCCTAAAGCCGAATCAACTATCGCCACATAGAAATCGAGAGCGAATAATCTAATTGTTTTAGTAGAATTCTAACTGAAATTAACGCAAATAACGGTTTCCAATGATTTTCCCACGCATTATTGAACTTTAAACTTAAACGAAGTTGCACGTATCGAGCTGTCTTTGGCAAATTTGCAGTTGTTTACGCGCGTACCCGCTTTTTCAATATTTTCAAGTTTTTTAAGTCTAGAAACCGTAAATGTGCTTCTTTTAGTCTTCTCAGGAATTTAATTACCCGTTTACATACATACTTTATTCGTCCCAAATGGGCTTTTCAGAATAAAGAGATAATTAATACTATATATCTGTCCTGAGTTAGAAAAACATACTCGCAATATTTTTACTCAAGCACACTAGCTACTGCATAATTTCTTTGCACTAGTGCTTTGTTGGGACTAAATCAATATCACCACCCCCCCCCCCTCCCCCCTCAGAGAAGCACCCAGCTCAACAGACAGCAGATAGCTAGTATGTAATCCAGCTTGTCTGAGAGAATTAATTGCACCCCATGGGGACCAGTGTAATATGAGTTGTTCTTAAGGCATTTTCTGAAACTTACAAAGAGTGAAAGAGTGCACCATAGGGAAAAGGGTAATTTGCCCTCCCCTCCCCCCCTTAGAGAAGCACCCAGCTCAACAGACGGCAGATAGCTCGTATGTAATCCAGCTTGTCGGAGAGAATTAATTGCACCCCATGGGGACCAGTGTAATATGAGTTGTTCTTTAGGCATTTTCTGAAACTTACAAAGAGTGAAATTGTGCACCATAGGGAAAAGGGTTATTTTCCCGCCCCCCTCCCCCCCTCAGAGAAGCAACCAGCTCGACAGACAGATAGCTCGTACATAAACCATACTCTTTGGGGCTGCACATACCTACATGTATATAGCCCATGTTAGATGGGCTATTCATGACACCTGCAGGGGCGTAAAATCTCACCAGCATAACAGAACTTACTAAGCTCAATCCAAAAATTGAAAATTAAATAGTAATGGGAATTTCTCAGCTGCTCAGCCTTAAAACTGGTTCTAGTCTGGCACGAAAGTTCAAATTCTTAAGATTCTTAGGTGTGAATCATCAGGTCCTTTACAGACCATATTTAATACATCTTTTAAGATGGCTGGAGTAATCCCAATTGTTATGAAAGGTTCTCAGACAAGCTTAAACAATTATAGTCCCATTTCTCTACTCTCTGTTTTCAATAAATTGTTAGAAAAGCTGATGTATATTAAGCAGATAATTGACTTGCTTAACAAGAGACAACTTATTTATAGTAAACAGTTTGGATTTCCCTCTCACTAGCCAGCTGAATATGCAGATCTTAGTATTATTGACCAAGTCAGTAGTAGTAGGTCAGCAAAGTTATCCGGATTACGGACTTCCCTTCGACTTCCCTTCCTTCCTGCATACTAATTTTTGACTTCCTGCATACTAATACAATGTCTTCCTCCATACTAATGAGGTGCCTTCCTGCATAATAATTTTTGACTTCCGCCATACTAATGAAGTGTCTTCCTCCATACTAATAAGCGTCGCTCTAGTACAATACAAACAATAAACTCGCCTAAACTTGCCCACTACTAGTGAACCCTGATTGGCTCATGAGAAATCTATTAACTGTTCAAAATAAAAGCGGGCAGATTTCGAAAGCGTTATCTTTCGTGCAATCGCTTTGCTAGGAAATATTTCGTTCGAGTTCGCTGTTTGGAAAAATTCTGTTCCCTGTTTATCAACATGGCTTTTTTCACCAACGTTATTGATCTTCAAGCTGCCTTGAGCGCTTGTTTAACTGTCCGCGACTGGGAGATGCTGACGGAAGCCGTCCAAATTCCAGAGAATTTTGTTCCGCTGGCGTTAGCGCGGTTGACAGAGCTGACTCTCCAAGAACTTCAGGTAAATAAAGTGAGGTTTGATTTTACTTCAGTTCTCTCTTGTAGCGCCGAACTAAACTTTACTTATATTCGCCGTAGAATGATGAACAAATTAGCGCATTTGACGAAATGTTGGACGAATATTCTCAGCGCGAAGCACTTGTAAGTATTGTTGTCTTACATAAGTCGTAAACCGTTGGATGAAGATTCGAATGTTTGAAACAAGTGTTCAGTTCTCTCTTTAAACACAACTTTGTCTTCTAATGTAGACATCAAACAACGAGGCACTACCTGAAACTGACAGCGTGGAAAATGAATTTGACTTTCTCGATTCGGTAAGTTTATTTTGGGTTTGTTTAACATACTTCGTAGCACGATAACAGACTGTTTTACGCACCGTTAAGCAAGTGTAATTATGCGTGTTACTTTGACTTAAATTTGCATCAAACACTTTTAAACTCCCTTAACAACACAATGAAATAAAAGCGATGAGTGAAGTCTAGTTACTTTCAACCAGGTTGAATAATCGGAATAAGCAAACTTAATTCAAAAATCTTTTGCTTTACAGTTTACAAATACTGATCTGCAAGAAATCGAAGACTTGGAACGCGTGGCGCGAGAAAATGTAAGTAATTTACTCTGTGTTATTAGTCAATTGTATTCAACTTGCCTTTGCTTTCTAAACAGTGACGCGATACACTAATTACTGACTTTCAGCACTATATGTTGGGAAAACACAACTTTGCTAACATTAATCGTTCCTTTTTTCAGAGTAATCGCAATTCACCGTTACTTCTGGAAACGGCAGATGATTTATTTGACGATGTAAGTTTTTTCTGCCATGATTATTGAATATTTTCATTGCAAGATTACTGCTATTGTTGTGTCCTTTGTTCAATAAACTTAAGTACCTCTCTGTACTTATTTTCAGTGGAATGGCGAAGTGAATCAACTACCGTCTTGGAATCCTTTGGAAACCGTAAGTGATTTGATTTCTTACTAGCCTTTTGGAGAAAATTAAGTCGCTCAAGCGGTCTGAACAAAAGCTCACTTCTCGTTTCGTTCGCTTTTGTTGGTAGAGAGAATCAATTAAGTTATCAGAAAAGATCTGATCAAAAGCTCAATTCTCGTGTCAAATTAAATGTTATAGAGGTTTCATGGAACTTATCGCAACGGAGATGTATTCGCTTTTGTTCTAAAAGCATTTGTTTTCAATTAGAATCTAGGCATAATTCCTTCTTTTCCGTTGACTGATCAAACTCTCAACTCTCTTTATGATCTTTTGGTGACTGAATCAATTAAACCTGACTGAGCGAAGACTGGTTAATACAAAATGGCGGATGGAGCCTTGAAATCAAAACAAACACTGGTTTCCTTCAATTTTTTAAGCATTTCAACTTGTTTTTCATTTTGCTTATGATAAGTTCTTATTTATCGATCGTATAGTTTA
>JAHPZR010050416.1:0-13078 GCA_019787425.1 Platygyra sinensis | reverse complement strand
GGATCTAAAAATTGTGTACCCGGGAACATCAACCTTTTTTAAGGAATAATGAATATTGGTCTTAAAATAGGCAAAGAATAATGAATACTCACGAAAAATAGGCTGGGAATAATGAATATTCAAAGTGAAAATATTCCGCTTCAACCCCCGAAAAACTATACTGATATCAACAGCGATCAAAGGTAAATCAATCTCGTGTTAGGAATATGACGTCACAAGTAGAGATGCCGCTGTGAAAATAGCGGGCTCAACTGGAACCAATTTCGAGTAATGGCAGACGAAAATTTCCACTTTTCGAGCGGCGAAATTTTAATGAAGGAAGTCTTTTTAATTTTTTCTTTTTGGACCAAAGGACATCGTACATGATGGTAAGTTATTCTGTATAAAAAAAAGTGGGAAAAAGAAATGTGAAATTTCGTCGCAGTGGCACTTTAACTAGAACCTTCAGGGGAAATAGAAAATGCTTCGAGTCATGGGAAGTCGAGTTATCGAGGGTAATGCACCAATCAGCGGCCATCCCGGGGGGTTGACCCTGGGGAACCCCCGGGCATTTGCACCAAGACATTTGCAAATTCCACCTACCCAGGGCCTATATTCTTCCACAAAAAGCTACCACTGCCCCTTCCCCGGGGAGCATAATTTGAAAGGACTCCCAAATTGTAATGTAACTTTTTCTGAAAGTTTAACAATAATATATACAGTAAGCAAAAAAAGCTAGTCCGCCTGTTTCTGCACACAGCGAGGTTCAGCTTTATACCTTGTAAGTCATAGAATGACAATTTGAACGAACATACACTTACTTCGGCCTGTGTTTACTATACATGGCTATATACTCAGTCCCCGCAGTCTAAATGTTTCATTTTCAAGATGGCGGCGATGTTACAAATCCCCGTGATCTTGAATTGGAAGTGCAAAAGCAGCCCAATGCCCCCGTCCCGGACCAAAAATCGGCGACAAAAGTCAGAAAATCTCACGCTATTATCTCGTATGTCCCCGGGGTCACCTCCGGGATGGCCGCTGATAAGTGCATAAAGGGCCGGGTTGTTCGAAAGCCGGTTAACGCTAACTTAGGATTAAACTGAAGCATAATTTTGTCTTGTTAAAAACGTTTTTCACCTCTAACGTTTAGTGTAGTTTGAGATTACTACAGCTCAAAACTGAAGGGCAAACAATATAAACAGATAATTGAAACTAAACCTGGGTTAGCCTTAATCGGACTTCGAACAACCCGCCTCAGTTTTCGAGACTACGCGCTAGTCTGAACAGTTGTTAAACCTACCTCAAGAGTAACTTAGTAACGTTTTTCTCACAGACACAGACCTCGGTTTTGATAATTCATGATATCATGGTCAACCTCATCCAATAATTGTCTATTATCTGAACATCAAAAATTGATTAAGCTTGCCGATCGATCGGAGTGTGGTTGGGCCACCGTTTCGGCCACGTCACTGATGACTTGGTCGATACTCCAGATGATGAACGGCATATTTCTAGAGCTGAAAATTCGACGAAGAAGGCCCTGGAATCTAAAAGATAGAAATCGCGGGCCTGGTCGGGTTCTACTTATTACAAGTCTAATCATGCTTCTCTTTCTTCTGTTTCTAATTCACGCCACGGCGCTGACGACGCTTCCAGGTCATTTCGTCAGCCATTTCAGTTTCGTCAAGCCACCTTTTTGCGCTGAGCCCAGTTCAGAAGAGAAATCTCCTTCGCTTGTGGATTAGAAGGACATTGGAGAAATAACTGCTCCAATCTCATTCCTTCAGCAAGATCAGATAAGTCAGCCAAGTGATGCTTTTGATTTTAAAAAAGCTTCAGAGTCTACTTTTTTAAGGTTGGTTCCCTCAAGGAACCTGTTGATTTTTGGATAAATTCCATTCGCGCTTCTGACTCGTTATCATTAACACCATTGTTGAGGGGTACAAAATTCCTTTATTTGATGTGCCCGGGAGTTTTGTCATTCCTAATAGATCTTCGGCCTTCAAGTTTAAAGATTTCGTTGAAGAGGCCATTTCAGAGCTAATTGAGGTTGTGTTTCTGAAGTTGTTTTTCCGCCCATTTTTATCAACCCATTGCACGTGGCTCAACAGTCCAGTGGGAAATGCCGACTTACTTTGGATCTTTCTTTTTTAAACCGTTCTGTTTGGAAGCAGTCTGTTCCGAACGAAGATATTCGCACTGTCTTTGATTTGTTTCAGTCGGGTTATTTTTTTCTTTACCTTTGATCTCAAATCTGGTTATCATCACGTCGAAATTTGTCCTGATCATCGCCAGTATCTGAGATTTTCTTGGTGCTTTAATTCAGTCATCAATACTTTGTTTTTAATATTTTGCCTTTTGGGTTGTCTTCCGCTCCTAACATTTTCACTTATTTAGTGCGTGCTCTCGTTAATTATTGGTGTGGCATTGGGCGTCGTGTTATAACATTCCTCAATGACGGTATTGGCGGGAGCCCGGATTTCGCTAGTTGTCAGGTGCTTAGTCGTTTATGTCACTCTGATTTAGACTCCGCCGGTTTCTCTGCAAATCTTCAAAAGTCTGTGTGGGAGCCCTCGCAAGTCGGTGCCTGGCTTGGCTCTCATCTCGATTTCAGTCTTAATATCATTTCTGTTCCTCATTAGAAGATTACGAAACTTCAGGGAAGCATTTCGCGTGTTCTTGCGCTTCGTATCGTAAACGCTAAGGATCTGGCTAGCATCGCTGGTCAGCTGATTTCTATGTTCTTGGCTATTGGGAATATTGTGCGTTTGATGACCCGTTCAATGTACGCTCAGATCTCAGCTCAGCCCAAAGGTCCTGGTTTTCAACCTTTACACTGGATCATTCGGTAGAGGAGGAGTAGGATTTTTTTAAAGTCCAATCTAGGTCGTCTCAATGGCCGTCGCATTTGTTTCAAATCCAGTGCAGTCAGAGTTGCTTGTGCGGATGCGAGTGATAGCGGATATGGTGGTTATATTGTTGAGTTTGGGCCTCAGGTGGCCGCTAAAGGTGTTTGGTCTACCGATTCAGCAATGGAAAGTTCTACGATGCGCGAGATATTGGCCGTTAGGAAAGTCTTGCAATCGCTTGCGCCTAAGCTCGCAGGGTTGTGTTAAGTGGTGCACGGGCAACCAGAATGTTGCCCGTATTATTGACATTTTCGAGGGATGGCAAAGCGCTTTTTTGAGATTTATGTTCTTGATCCAGGAATTAGCAGGCGGATTATTTAAGTCGTATTGTTGATTGATTTGTATGTCCTTGTATTTTTCGCCTTTTAGACTTAAAAATGGGGCCTCACTCTATTGATCGTTTTGCTGACGAACATTACCATTTGTTACCTAGATTTGATTCCAGGTTTTGGAATCCTCGCTGTGAGGCTATGGATACCCTTACTAGGTCGTGGAGGTTCGAAAACAACTGGGTTTGTCCTCCTCGTCGCTTTGTTCCGAGAGCTTTGAAACACACGAAGTCTTGCTGCGCTCAAGGTTCTTTGATCGTTCCGCTATGACGTTCCGCTCCTTTCTGGCCTCTTCTCACTTCGGACGGCCTTCATCTGGCTCATTTCGTCCAGGATGGGGTACATCTCCCTCCCTTGAAGACGACTTTCTGCATGGGTCGACACAGCACTGGTTTTTTTGGTTGAGAGGATCTTAATTTTAGGGTTTTGGCTCTTCGTATTAATTTCAGAACTGCGCGTTTTTTTTAATGCCGGTTTCTGCACTAGTGTTCAAGGTTGGTGTTCTCGTTGCTCGTCTGCAACAGTTTGGTACATCTTTGCGTTTCATGTCTTTTTTTCACTGTTGTTTTCAGCAGTTGTCTGTTTTAGTGCCAGTGGATGGCTTCCAGTTTTCTTTTTGGTGTTATGCTACAGTCCGTGTAATTAGGTCAGTGGGTGACCGTGATTTAGTCTGTGGGCGACTTCGCTTAATATCCAGTGGGATCCCAGGTAGTAGCGTCCTAACGTTTTAGCCAGTGGGTGGCTGTGGATTAATGAGGCCAGTGGGTGGCTGTTGATTTATGAGGCCAGTTGGTGGTCGTAGTTTAGTTTATGGGTGGCCTTCACTTTATCATCTAGTAAAAAAAAAAGCCTGTTAGACGGCCTGAGCTCAAAGGATGGCCTCCAGGTAGCCTGTTTAGTATCATTTTATAGCCAGTGGGTGGGTGGCTTATGCGTTTAGTTTTATATTTTTGCAAGTGGGTGGTTTGCGCAGTTTCTTTAGTTTTATGCTATTTACCAATAGGTGGCTTACGCTGATTTTATGAGTGTTTTATATTTTTCTTCCAGTTGGTGGCTTATGCAGATTTTGCTTGTTATTTTTTCTGCTAGTGGGTGGCTTGCTTGTGGCCAGTATTTGTCTTCTTTCAGTTTTGTTTGTGTGCCTTTTTCTTTTTGCAGTTTTGCTTCTGTTTCCTCGTTCCCATCCTCTCGGATTGGGCAGCGCTTTGCTTGAAGCGAGCCACACCCAAGGGTTGTGAGTGTGTTGAGTGGGGTCAAACTTAGATTTAGAGGAGAGTAGTATTTTCCTGCGTTTGACGGTGGAATCAGCAGGAAAATATGCCCTCGTCGGTATCTATTGTTTGAATTGGCATGTGCGCTGGTATGTGGGTGATTAGTAGGGTATTTATATTGGGGTGTAAGGGTAGGTCTTTCATCTCGGTCTCGCTTATTCAGCGTTCGTTTTTTCTTTGATTTTTCGTATTCTTTTGTGTGTGTGTGTTTTTTTTGCAGATGTTTTCAACTCTTCTATGTGGACGGACCTTCAGGCAGCTGTTCCTCAGGGTGATGATGTTTTATTCTCACTTGCGGATTCTCTTCAAGATGCGGCTTTGGCTAGCAGAGCTCCCAGGACTTCATCCAAGTATTCCTCTACCTACAACAGCTGGAAGTCCTGGGCGCGTGATCATGGCCTGACAGCTTTTCCCGCATCTCCGTTTCACCTTGCTCTTTATCTGCGTCAGTTGATGTGTGAGACGAAGACAGCGTCCCTTCCAGAGTCCGCCGCTCACAGCATTGCCTAGATGCATCAGTTGGGTGGAGAGCCGTCCCCTACGGATTATCCTTTGGTGTTAAGCTGTCTTTCTGGTGCGCAACGTTTACTGGCCCAACGCACATCGAGAAATGAGCCAATCACCGACTCCCAGCTAGAGTAATTAGTTGTCTGTAAGGCCGATGTGATGGCTTCTTTGTATAACATTCGTTCTGTTGTAATTTGTTTGATAGCTTTTGGTGCATATCTTAGATTTGACGAGCTTGCTAAGCTCGTTCGTTCAGATGGTGAGATCAAGAGTGACATGTTAAAGCCAGTGAGTTATTTATTGAATCTAGTAAAACTGATCACAACAGGGATGGACCTTGGGTTGTTATAGCTTCATCTGGCAAGCAACTTGCCCGGTAGCTTTGATGAGCCGATATTTAGAAAGGGCGAAGCTAGCCCAAGTCAGCCCTCTTTTTTGTCAGTTGACGAAAACTAAGTATGGTTATAAGCCCAGGTCTAAAGGTTCAGGTTATACACGTTTAAGGGAACTAGCGTTGAAAGCTTTTAAGGGGGGAGAACCTTAACTACAAATCTGTCGCTAAGGAAATCTCAAAACCTCCTGTTTTTTGGCTCCTGAAGTCTAGTGGGCATCAAAGTTTACCGTGTTTGTTCGATTCACGTTTCCTTTAAATGTTTCGAACCACGCCCATATTTGGTATGTCACGTGACCACAATAGAAAATGTCTAAAAACTCGGACTGAGTGGATCGTTTTCGAAATATAACAATACGATTTGTTAAAACACGGCATTATCTGCAACTTGTAGTATGCGTTTGAGGAAATGTACAATATTTCGAAAATTATCGATCTTTAAGTGCTTTTATAGCCTCTTAAAGATCCATAATTTTCGAAATATTGTACATTTCCTCAAAAGCATACTACAAGTTGTAGAAAATGCCGTGTTTTAACAAATCGTATTGTTATATTTCGAAAACGATCCACTCAGTCCGAGTTTTTAGACATTTTCTATTGTGGTCACGTGACATACCAAATATGGGCGTGGTTCGAAACATTTAAAGGAAACGTAAATCGAACAAACACGGTAAACTTTGATGCCCACTGGACTTCAGGAGCCAAAAAAATGGAGGTTTTGAGATTTCCTTAGCAACAGATTTGTAGTTAAGGTTCTCCCCCCTTAAAGACATTGTGCCTGACATTTCCGTTATTGGTACTCATAGCCTAAGGAGTGGCGGGGCTGCCGCCACCAATGCTGGTATTCCAGATCGCCTTTTTAAACGGCATGGCCACTGGTCTGGTGATTCAGTTAAGGACGATTATGTAAAGGATTCTTTGTCTTCACGTTTGTCTGTATCTCAGGCTTTAGGTCTTTAGGTTCTCTTCTTTTCGGTCTTGCCCGGGGGACCGTTGAAAATGGGATATAGCTGGCCTCGGGTTTTCCGGGAAGGTTTTTCACCCCGCTGAAGTTCCAAGACCTCTTTTCAGTTAGTTTTCATTTTCTTTGCGAATCTGGCTGTATGCTACATGGTTTATTGGGCAGCGCTTGGTTTGAAGCGAGCCACACCCAAAGGTAGTGGGTCAAACTTAGATTTAGAGGAGAGCGAGCATTATTCTGCATCATGCGGCGCGTTACGAGATATCGCTCAATGTAGAAGCATTTTAGACAGGGATAAACGATGCTTCAATTGTTTGCGTTTTGATCACGAGGCGAAGGCATGTATGGATCCAAAAAATGTCGACACTTCCAGCAGCGGCATAACCAGTCGATTTATTCAATGCTTGACCAAGGAAAACCAAAGCCGAGAGAAGTTTCAGTCGAAGAGGCGAAGACAACAACAACAACAACAACAACAAGAGTGAGTAACAAGGCAAAGGGAACTGTGCTGTGGCAAACAAAAAAAAGCCATAACTGTTAATGATGCCAATTCTAAAGCCGCAAATGTTAGAATTCTTTTGGATACCGGAAGTCAACTCACCTACATCACAAGCCAATTGAAATCGAGGCTTAATCTGTCCCCTGTGAAGTCACAAACGTTGCTTCTTAGCACTTGTGGAGACGAAAGATACACGAAGCAACAATGTGATGTCGTAAACGTGCGGTTACAAGGATCTCAAGGAGACATCAAAATATCTGCGCTATGTTTCCCAAAGATTTGCTCGGCGGTGTCAGCAAAGGGTAACATCGACAATCACGTACATCTACAAGGTCTCGAGCTTGCAGACATGAGCATCGCTGAAACAGGTCAACAGGACATAAATGTGCTAATTGGATCTGATTATTACTGCGATATTGTGTCTGGGGATGTCACACGTGGCAGCAGCGGTCCTGTAGCAGTTATCATCATGCTCGGATGGGTCTTCTCTGCTCCCACAAGTGTTGAAGAATCAAGAGAGAAGTTTGCAACTACAAATCTCATCATGGAGAGGCAAGAATTGATGATCTTGAGCCCGTTTGACATTCATAGTGAGAACGATGAGTTGTGTAATGTCTTGCAGAAATTCTGGGACATTGAGTCATTAGGAGTACGAGAGAAGCCACCTGAATCACACTCAGATGGTGGAGATTTTCTGGAGAGCATTCATTTCGATGAGAATGAAGGAAGATACGAAGTCGGTTTGCCATGGAAGGAAGGTCTTGTTCCTGCTTCAAACGAGTACGAATTGTGTGTTACAAGATTGAGAAAGGTACAATCACGACTGAAGAAAATAAGGAACTGCTAAGAGATTATGACATTGTGATCAAGGATCAAGTCAAATCCGAGATTATCGAAGCCATAGCAGAACACAACTACGACCAACTGAAGCTCCAATGCATTTCTTATCTCATCATGGCGTAATTCGGTCAGACCGGGAAACTATGAAATTGAGAGTTGTATTTGGATGGTTCAGCCAAATCCGACAAGTCAACTGCCTCCATTAACGAATGTTTAGAGAAAGGACCGAACTTAGTGCCACACTTATTTGATATTGTGGTTACGTTTCGAGGGTATCCAATTGCTGCAGTAGCTGACATCGAAAAGGCCTTCCATCAGATAAGCAATGCCAGTTTCAAAGGCTTGTGTTTGGTTTAACTCCAAATCCAGCTATCCTGGAAAGTACCATAAAACACCATCCGTCCAAGTACGAAGAAAAAGAACCTGAAGTAACATCTCTGTTAAGCCCAAGCCTCTATGTTGATGGTCTGGTGGGAGGAGTGTTTCGCAGGAATAAAACTGCGAACTTGTACGACAAAGCACATAAAATCATGAAAGATGGAGGATTCTCACTGCGTAAGTAGAATTCTAACTGTCAGTCATTCGGTGAGAAAATCAGACAGGATGAAGAGAGAAAAAGCCGGTCAGCTATGGAAGCCTCTCCCAAAGGAAGTGAAATTACACAAAATCTCAATAAAGAGGAGTCATCGAGCACCAAAGATGGTAAACTGGAAACAAAACAACTAGTGAAGATACTCGGGATTTACTGGGAGGTAATTCAAGACGACTTTCGTTATGACCTCTCTAAGCTAATCGAGTACGCAGAAGCCCTTCCAGCTTCCAAACGATCTGTGTTGATACTGTCAGCTAAAATCTTCGATCCGATTGGACTCTTAACTCCGTTTACAGTAAACATGACAGTCCTCTTCCGAGGTCTATGTGTTGAGCAGGTCAAGTGGGATGAAACCTTAGAAAGAGAAGCTTTGGCGAAGTGGAAAACGTTCATTAATGACCTAAATGCTCTGAAGAGCATCCGAGTTCCCCCATGTTATGCAAATTATTCACCGACGCAGTCAGCCGTTTGCTCATATCAGATCCATGGATTTTCAGATGCGTCAGAAAGAGGCTATGGAGCAGTTGTGTACCTGAGAACCGAATTCAGCAATGGTCAACATCATGACATCCAAGACGAAAGTAGCCCCGAGCAAATGTCAGTCAGTGCCCAGATTGAAACTGCTGGGAGCTGCACTGCTAGCCCAACTAGTATTTTGAAGGCAGCAAACGTTACAACCCGTTCTTCAAATTGAAGGAACATTTCTGTGGACTGATTCATTCACCACGCTGTGTTGGATCAAAAATGCTAAAGCATGGAAACCTTACGTACAACACCAGGTGAGCAAGATACGAGAACTAACTAACGAAGCCAACTGGAATTTCTGTCCCGGGGAGTTGAACCCGGCTGATTTACCATCGTGAGAATGTGGAGGAGAGCAATTAGCACAAAACCAGACTTGGTTGAATGGGTCCAAGTTTCTGAAGTTAGTGATCAAAGATCAAAGCTGTTAAGCAACCCTTGAAGAAAACAGTGGGACGCACCACATTAAACTACGATGAGCTACAAACCACAATGGTGGAGATCGAGGCAATCGTAAATGCACGACCGTTAACGTATGTCTATGATGATAAAGAGTCCAATTCCACTCCTCTTACGCCATCTCATCTAATTAATGGCAGACGAATTACTAGTGCACCAAGTAACCAGCATTTCGAAGTTGGTAGTGTTAACCAGACCTTGACAAAGAGAGCTAAGCATCACCAACGATTGCTACATCAGTTCACAAAGAGATGGCAGCACGAATATCTTTTGAGTCTGCGAGAACGTGCTAATGAGAGATGCAAGACGCAAAAAAGGAGAGCCCAATCTCAGTAGGTGACATAATGATCGCGAAGTCTGATTTGAAGAATATTTTGGAAACTGGCGAAAGGTGAGGAAATGTGGCCGAGTAGAGATGGTCGGATTCGATCGCCAAAGTCAAGGTTACTGGCAAGGAGGATCGAATGCCACAAGTATTACCTAGAGTGATACAAGTCTACAAGACTTATTCCTATTGAAGTTTCCGAGTGAATATTGAACTGCATAAGTGAGATGAAATCGTAGCATTTCGAATAGTGAACGTTGTAGACGATAAGGTTTTTTTTACATTTATCAAATAGTGGACCTTCAAGATTTAGACTGTTGAAACGAAACGTTTTATCACTAAGTCGTGATGCAACCCCGGGAAGTGTTGTAAACATTTTTTTTGTAATAGCGAAGCGCGCGAAGTCTAAAAATAGAATGCAAATCACTGAATTCCCCGCGAGACTCAGTCGACATGAGCTTGTTCTGAGGGAAATACAGGGAATGTAACCGAAATTTTTGTTCCACAAGTGTTTTAGGAACACCGGCTTTTGCTCTTAAAGAAATCTTCAAAATCATCCTCCGTTCCAGTTTGTTTGTCTGAGTCTTGTCTGAGTCATGACGTCACTCGCGCGCTTCGCTATTTAGGCAACTTTACTTCTGTATACGTAATATAGTAGTCACGAGATGTTGATTTCACCATCAAGTAACCAGACGCGCGGGAAATTCTTGTAATCATCGATTCACATTCTACTATTACAGTCAAACTAAGTGAAGCGTACCCCTCAAGATTGCATTAATGCACTGATTAATTGAAACTTGAACCCGCTAGTCGTTTCAATAATGCAATAATGAATTGATTATTCGAATACTGAACTCGCTCGTTCGATCCAAGAATACGGCTAACGGGTTCCGTTTTCGAAAAATCATTTCACTGTTGCATTCTAGAAAAGACTAGTAGGTTTCAAACCTACTAGTCGCCACAGTGAATTGATTTTTCGAAAACGGGAACCCGTTTGCCGTATTCTTGGATCGCACGAGCGAGTTCAATATTCGAATAATCAATTCATTATTGTATTATTGAAACGACTAGCGGGTTCAAGTTTCAAACAATCAGTTCATTAATGCAATCTTGAGGGGTACGCCTCACTTAGTTTCACTGTAAACATGTTCAGTTGTGTTTGCTAAACTACCAACAGAATGTTCTGCAGCATTAATAACTGTAACGGTAGCGACTATCGAGTTTAACAAGACGTGCCGCGAGTCGAATGGGATGTACTTTACGGAGGCAATGATCCAAACTTGAAGACGCTGAAATGGCCAAGAAGGTTTATTTCGTGTCAACGAGGAAGGTTCAAACATACTCGTAAACTGTAAGCAACGATTACAAAATACAACTAAATATTTAAACTACACAAACTTAGACAAAAGGTAATGAAACAAAACTACTACGTCGATATTTGGGGGCGGAACCCCAATTCGCATACTAACAATTCTACATCAAAATAATACCGTTCCGCACATGAACGACGACAAACTAAAATGAAATATGCATAAACTTAACGAACCAAAGCATGCTTGAAAACAACATAATTCGTACTTGAAATAAACATGAGATAACAGGAATGTAATGCTTCGAACAGACTACCTATTTGCATATGCACGAGGGAAAACGATAACAATTAATTTGAGCTAGAAATGAATCGTGCAACATGCTAAATCGATAAGAAATACATTTAAATAGCAAAGAAACAAAAATCACTTACATATCTGACCCACACAGTGAAAATACTTGATCGGAAAATGCAAAAAGGGCAACTTGACTTGACCAGAACTTATCACTTATTTCTTCTAGAATGACTCAAGGCCAACTGAACTTTGACCGCGGCGACATGACCATAAAAGCTTACGCAATACAATGAGCCTTAGCAAGAATAAGCGAATGACAGAAAGAAAACAGAAACGCGTACTAAAGAAATAAAATCTAGACAATCTTAACAATAACTTTTAGGTACCCTAGTTAATGATATAGAGAACGGTGCCCTCACAGAGTCATCGCATTGCAAAGTTTTGTTACCATGGCAACGTACTGGGTTGCAGACCTCCCCAACATTAGCGTTCCATTTTGATATTTGCAAATGATGCCTGATATGCATGATCCAGCAGGCATATAAACACATCAGCTCCAGTTGTGACCCTGTTTAGCGTTTTTCGAGCTAAAAATCACTAGCATATTGAAATCAAGTGGGTAAGGACTAGAACAAAGTGAGTTGTCATGGGAACAAAACTTTAATAGCAGCAGGTGTGTTTCCTGTAGAACTATTAACCTACCAAGTTTCAATGGTCTGCGCTACAAATAATTGGCCAAGATAGCTCTATTTATGTACTTGAGATAATATTGGGCTGAGTGTATGACGTCATCAGTCACCTCAATTGCATATTTTACACATTTTTCAAACTAAAATATCTCCGGAACTAATACAGATGCAGCTATTTGCAAACGGTAAACGGCGTTTTGATTCTCTCATGGAATTTTATGTGATACACCTAAAATATCAAGGGGTAAAAATTTGATCATAGTACCACTTTAAATTAATGGGCATCATAAATTCTATTCCTAATGAGTGGAAGCTTATCATCAAACAAAGCAAACAAAGCCGGCAACATATCTGTCCCCCCTTCGAACGATACGTTTGAAATTAGCATAGAAAACACTCATCATCCTTAACGCTAGTAAATGATGTAGCTATTTGCAAACGCTAGAAAATTTTATCTTAAGAGTATTTAATGTCGTAGAGGACTTTCTTAATCTAAATCATATTATTTTATTAGCTAAACTGATTGTATTTATAACTGTAAATTAAATATCATACATCATTCTCTGAAAGTCTTCATAGCCAAGATTAAAGCTACATGCCAGATCGAGCAGAGAATTGCAGCTACATTAAAAATTAAAGTGGAACAAATTTCTACCTCGCTTAAGCTAATCTAGTTTTGTTTTTTTGTTTTCTTTTTTGTGATGGTGTATGTAGATATTTTATAGTGTAATAGGTTTCTTTACCTCCCTCTCCTTTCTTCTTTTCTTTTCTTTTGTTTTTCTTTTCTTCTTCTTTGTCATAATTTCTTTTTGTGTATCCTTTATTTTATGTAAATATTGTTTAAACTAGCATTATAATATCTCTTTGCCTGTCCCTTGTACAACTTATAAAGAAAAACAAAATACAAAACAAAATGTAAAGCGGTCTTAATCAGAGTTACTTTAGTCTATAACGTTGCTAACGAACACCTTTGTTACGTCTTTGTTTACTCTTGCGCAGAGAATAGGTTGTACTTGATACAACTTCAAGCATTAAAGGAGCTGTGAAACATATTGATTGGTAAAACATTTGCCTCTTCGGGTGTAATATTCAAGGAAAAGTTGGTTGTTGAAGGCTGTGAAATTTGCGCTAATCAGGCCATATATTCAGCTTTGCAAAGTATTGAGATTTTAAACCCTTCTCGCAGAATTACGAAAGG
>JAHPZR010050415.1:0-18341 GCA_019787425.1 Platygyra sinensis | reverse complement strand
TTTCCGATGCGAATGGTCCTGTCCGTTTCATGCAAAGCAAGTATAGCTAACCACAGCTCACGGTTAACAGTATCGCAGCTAAAATGTGTCTCCGACTCTATATCAAACTGATTGGAGAATCACCAACCACAGCAGACAGAAATCTCCACCGTCATTTACGCTCCTTTCATTCAAAACTCGAATCAAATGGCCTCTAGGTTGACCGCAACCACAAGTTTTCCGAGGATATTTTTTCAACTCCTGTAATTTTCAAGGCAACGTCCAAGCTTTTCGGCTCACAGGGCTGCTCCGATGACAAAAACTGACTTGATTTTTCCAGCATTTTCTTCAAGATTTGTAGATTTCGCAGTTTAATTCTGCTTTCGCTGTAAGTTTTCATTCCACGAGAAGCGACGCTCGCGACAGGTTTGGCAGTGGCGTGATTTTTCTCGACCAATCACAATTCTTTGCTACGCATAGTAACCAATGAAATTGCTTCATTTTGTATAGATCATAGATCACGTCAAATGGCTTTTTTTTGTGCTCGCGAAAGTGGGCAAAAGCCGGGCGGGGCAAATAAGGCCGGCTTTCGCGTTATGTTGAAATATTTTGAAATTAAAAAAAGGCTTTTCGTTATTATATAAAACAAATAGATTCCATGTTGCCGTGCGTCTGATGCAGTAATAGATCACCGAAGACGCCAAAATGTAGTAAGAGCATCAGTGACACACTCGGCTACGCCTCGTGTGCCACTTTTTTGTTCTTACCACATTTTGACGTCATCTGTGATCTATTACTGAACAGACGCACGGCAACATGGAATCTATTGGTTAATTAGAGTTGCATTAAAATAAAATTCTCAATTTTCAAGATTCTAATTTCAAACCTTGCATTACTACTATGAAAAGTTTTCATTAGTAGGATAAAAAGTTGGGATAGAGAGAGAATCCCTCAAACAGGTTTCAAAATTCGTAAACATCTGTCTCAATTCTAATAAAACCTTAGTAGTCCCAATGCATTTGTAAACGCGATTGGCGAAGACATTAATTTCGTTTCTAAAAACCGTAGACCGTTGTAAGTGATGTTTTAGGATTTTTAAGCATGTATACTAAATAAATCAACCGAATAATTCAAAGCGTTTCTACAAGAGAGCTGATTTTCGCGTTAAGGTAGTGATCAAGCGATCCTGGTGGCCGTTCCTCTGAATTTTCAGTTTTCTTTTCCTGCGTTTAAAGCGCGAAGTTTAGCCGTTGTGCTATTTTCTATGAAAGAGATAATTTTCCAGTATGAGGTAGGAGAATTATTTACATTCTTACATTAGCCAGGTGGTCTGAGCGTCCATGTTTTCATGTTCGCCCCTGACTTCTCCAAGACTCCACTGGAGTCAGTATGAAGGAGTAAATTCAGCTAGTGCGAAACTGTACTAGGAGGTGCTCCTGAATTAATTTTCAGTTTAGTCATATAAAGATATGCCTTTTATTCGTTGAGACCAGAAACTTCTAAATGCCAGAATGCTGTTAATTCGGAGGCATAGGACGTCTTGGAGCGGATAAATCCGACTTGAATAAGATCGAAAACCTTACGTCAGGTTTGATCTCACAGAAAACCCAGCGGAACTTAGAAGGTAGGAAGGGCGGCGGAGCCTGAAACGCTGAAGTTCGAGGAAAACAAAAGCCACGAAACTGTCAATCTCTTAGGTGCAAAGGACGTCGAGAAAGCCGGCGAAAAGATCGAAGAAACGTTTGCGCCATCGTCAAAAAATGCGTGCTCACAAGAGCTTCGGGGCGGTTAGCTTGCCATCAGGTCTCATTTTAAAAACCCATACTGAAGGCAACTTATGTACTTCAGGCCTTGGCAATACTAGGGGCCGGTGTAGATGATTATTTATAAGGAATCACCTTTAGCTTTAGGGATTAATTTGGTAAGTTATAGTACTAACAAGAAAATTTGTCGATTAATATTCACTCCGACGAAGGGCTAACGCTCGAAGCGTCATTGCTTTCGAATCTCTTTACCGTGGCCAATTCACATTATCAACCCAGTCGATAATAGCAAATTATCTTGTAATACTACCCATCAACACAGAAGCAGACTTTCTTTAGAAACTTACCCCCTTTATAGAACTCAAAGTCTAAGACTCGGTGGTGCAACTTTTATAGCCGAAAATTGGCGAAAGTCAGGTGCATCTGATAAATTACTTATTCTCCAATTGAACTCAGTATGACCAACAATTGATAATGTGTAGCGCTGGAAACGTTTTGATAACAAAATTACAGAGGCTTGTAGCGCCTACTTTGTAGGCGCTGACGACAGCGAATGTAATGACCATTTCATAGAATTTTTAAGCTTGTTTAATTTTACTGAATCTACTGGATGATGTGGATCCAAACGAGGTGATAGCTCACTATAAAGGAATATGTTATCGTAACACAGCGAATTAAATGTCCCGTTATCGGCTGAGTATGATCGTTCCCAGAACAAATTTTCAATTAGTGATTCCATGCTGGCAGGCGGACATGAATCTTCCTAAAAAGAAAACTTTGTTTTCTTTTAAAACTAGAGGCATGAAAGGATACTGCAATTGGCTTCATAATAAATCGGCTTCATATCAAATCGGAGAGAGGAGTGAACGACAAATTACTTTTATTTGCTGAACGCTAATCAAAATGGTAAGAAAACGGATAAAGACTGAGAAACATTAAGCACGAGACTCATGTAACCAACACGATCTCATGTAGTAGACGTCAGTGTATTTACTTCAGAACAAATCAAGTATAGCTAGCAGCGTGGGTGGAATTAAATATTAAAACTTAGCCAGCCTGTCAGTTGTTTTCCACAAAAAAGGATTGGTATTTTTCAAATAAGGAAGAAATTGGACTTTCCATCTTTAAAGTTTAAACGTCTTTGTAGCTGAATGGAAGTCATGCCGTGGTGACTCCATTTGTATCGTTATAGCCTTAAAAACTGAGTTGGTAAGATTGTATTTAAGAGGGAGAAACGACTCTTTGATATTGAAAATATCGCATTTGGTAACAACAGTCTGAATGATTTTGGTAGCAATCTAACTACTACAAGTACAAATTTTAAGCATCAGTTTCCTTAAAATGACATGTGAACTCTAATTTCAGACCTAACGATTTCGTTTTTGGCTGTCTTCAATCATAATTACGAGGACAACCAACGAGCTTTAAAAAAAGGAGGAACGAACAAGATGAATCGATCGAAGTCTACCATTCAGAACCCACAGACGTGACCTTTAGAACCCTTTGAACCGTTCTGTTTCCTGAGAGGTCCGATAGTTGATAGCAGGGAAACACGAAACTGTTGATTCAGCAGAGTGTTCCTGTTATTAAAAGATGCATAGTTCCTGGTAACGTTAGGAAAACAAAAAAGCAACTGAAGCTACTGTCACAGTTTTAGAATCTGAGTGCCGAGTTTCGAGTGACTTATGTTCTTCGATAAATTATTGACATCCTATAAATGATTAAAGATCCCCTGATGTCTTCATTTTCAAAACCAAATTTTAATCTTTACACCTTAATTAAACTAGTTGTACACCGCAGCTTTAACAATTGCAGCTGATAATGAGTTAACTGAATAAGTTAAGCAACTCGGCGTTTCCTAAAGTCTTACCCTAAAGTGTAATGAAGTTGCACAATGGCGTTGTGTTTTTATGGTTTCTCGAAGAAAACGAGAGATGGATTTTCTATTTTTATTCTATATGTTGCTTTAGTTGCTGTGTTGATTTACATTATTAGCTTCGCCAAAGGAGGTAAGTTTAGCTATGAATCGACGAAGGGTTTTTCTTGGTTTTACCTGTAGATTTACAAAATGACTCCAATCAATAAGTCGCAGGTAAATAGTTCCCATCGCAAATAATTCTTGGATTGCACTTGACGTCATCATTTTCTAAAGTCCAGAACTAAAGAGCCACCAAAGAAATTATCTTCATCAGGCATAAGAGAGGATATATATATATTTTATTTGCCGGATGGGAGGTCCGTATAGTGAAAAACTGCGATCGAGGTCTTGAAAGCGCCTCCCGAGGCCGGAGACAAGGAGTTTTGACTCAATCGAAATCTTTATTCGAGTTGATTACAACAAAAGCGTTATCGTAACTTTTCTGATTATTTCTACTGTATTTATATATTTTCAGTAAGCTTTTAATATGTTCTCAAACATTAATCAACCTTAAACATATTTAAAAACTAGAGATATTATATGCGTTCGATGTACGTTTTCACACCAAAGTGCGAATTCCAATTTGTCATGTCTTAACTCATTCATCGACAACAGACAATTTATTGAATTTTTACACAAACAAAACTAAGCAGCATCTACGGGCATAAACCATTAGTCACGTATTGGGCCTAAACGCTGCTATATCCAAACATATCCAACTAGTTTTTTTTTTTTCTGTGTTGTGGAAAAACCGTTAATCTTCTTCATATGTGAAATTTAACCCGGATTGGAGTAATGCGAATTTCTTGTAAAAGAAGCAGCGGAACTCAACTTGTTCAGCGATAAAAAGCGGGACATACCTAAATTCGGCACTGTCTTCACTCAAACCTGGGAAACTTACGCCGAAAATATTTAAGCAAAATCCAATAGCCATAAAGGCGTTGAGTTGAGTTGATTTCGGGAATTTCGGACGCCATTCTCCCCTGCACGACATCTACGAAAATCCTCGCAGCAATGTACGCGCGTGTGCCGCAGGCGATGGCGCAATTTGTTCTAAAAATAGAAAAATTCGTCCCACATCATGGGGCCAACCCCTATACTAGAAATGGCGCGCGCTTACGGTCTCCGTCCTTGATTATGGCTCCTAGCCTAACTTATTCAATTCGAGTCGACTAAAATTAGTATTTGATTCGGCGCATGTAAAATGCGACCGGGCCTAACACATAAATGGGGCAAGATTGGCCTATCATTTTTATTGCATTTTTCGAAACAGTGCTTAGTAGGGAACCTACAGAGAAAGTTTCAAAAAAATCATCGGCAACTTTTATTTCAGAGGAATCACCTTAACAGTCTGTAAGCCAGCTTTGCTATGGTTCCAACTAGTCCGACCATAGACATTACTGATCTGGCAATAGTTGTCAGAGTTTGGCTCAAATGCTTTAAAGTTTGACGTAATCAACGCTTCCACAGTTTCACGAGTGCTCCCGCCAAGAACTATCTCCACCTTACGTTCAGTGATATCAGTAAAATAGTTATATGCTGTAAATTACCCTTATGCAGCTACAAATTAACGCAGTAATTGTTTTCTCTTAGACAGCTGTCGGAATATTCAATTCAGAGAAAAAATAGAAAATATGCGGGTTCTTAGCTCTCACGTCATCAAAAGTAAGCGGGTACTTAACGAGGGAAATTGCCAGATATATTGCTACCTGGAAGCAAACTGTGTGTCTTATAATTACGGCCCGGCAGAAGATGAGCTTTACTTATGCGAACTAAGTGACAAGAACCACCTGCAAATCCCTTCTGTTGAGCTGGAGGCAAGACATGGCTTTATATACAGACCTGTTACTCCGGTAAGTAAATTGAAGCAGTGATGTCCGAGGTCAATAAATCACAAACGTGCTTTGCATGCTTATTATCTATCATCTATTGTTAAAAGTAAAAGTAAAAATTATAGAAGTAATAGTAATAATTATAGAAGTAACAGTAATAATTATAGAAGTAATAGTAATAATTATAGAAGTAATAGTGATAAGCCAAGATCTGAGCTCATGATAAAAACTCTAAACAATAGGCCACGTTCGATATAACCTATTCTAACATGACTCCAAGGCTTTCAAGTCAAAATTGTTAAGTTTTTAACTTTCTTTCGTCGCTCAATTCCCAAAAGATACTTGAATACAAAGAACAGCATAAGTGGATTTTTGCTAATACTCGGAAAACATTTTCTGCGTGTTTATATCGAGCAATAGAAAGAATCGGGAAAGATTTTGAAAATATTAGACAATATCTTAGATCAACATCAAAACTAAGTAACTTCACGTTAATAATTAGCCCTACTTTCCTTTTTCTCATTGAATGACTACCTGAATGAAAGTGAGTTAATAATACAAACGAGTACCCATTTCAGAATTTCTGTGAAACTAGTCCTTGTGCGAGTGATTCGACCTGTCAGACAGGATATGGTGAAGAAGGCTACCGATGCCTTTGTCCTCACGGTTTCCATGGAGATAGATGCCAGTTAGGTGAGTAATATTTCTGCAAATCTGGGTCCGGTTGTTCAAAACCTCGATTAGCGCTAATCCCCGATTAAATATGCTAATCCGCGATTAAAATTTAATCTGCGGTTAGATTGCGTTGCTCAAAGCCCGATTAACGCTAATCTCACTCTAATCGGCGGGTTAAATTTAATACACCTCCGAAGCAAGATTAAGTCGCTAATCGGCCGATTAATACTGAAAAAAAGGCCGACTTGTTGTTTGGCCTTCCTTGCGTGAGACAAAGACGAGCACGAATCTATCAATATAACGATAGCATACTAATTTACAGCAATTAAAAGCTTCACACTTGCTATAGATTTGGCAAAACCTCAATTGAATACAATACAAACCTCATAGAGGCAGATTTACAGAGGGAAACGAATTGTTATTACACTCTGAAACCAATCGACCAAGTGCTGATAGCACTACAATTTTATGCGAGTGGTGTCTTACTGCAAGTTATCGGCGATACAACTGGAGTAGACAAGTCCACCGTTTCACTGGCAGTTCATAACACGAACGCCATATTGAAAAACAATCACAGTGCTTACTCACGGGAAATTGCATTATGGGATATTAACTGTTGATTAGCGAGACAATATAAGTAGTTTTTACACCACGTACTAACCGTTAATCAGCGATTAACTAATCTGCCCTCTAATCGGGCTTTGAACAACGTTCTCAAATCCTCCGATTAGCTAACCCGGTGTTAGTGGTTTTAATCGACGATTAGGCTTAATCGGAGGTTAGTTTAATCGGGGTTTTGAACAACCGGGCCCCAGGAGTTAATAACAGTGGTATTTTTGGGAAGCCTGGCCGAAACCATCCATTTGTTTATTTTATTATTTTAGCGACTCTATTCTGCCTTCATTCAGTATCACAGGACTTCTGTCAACTGTCGCGCTATTTACGTGTGATTACAATGATTCTGGTTTATTTTAATGGGTCTACGCCAGCAATGATAATGATAATAATGATAATTATGATAATAATAATTATAATAATTACAATAGTAATTTTATTTATCTCACATAATCAGTAAATAATAATAATAATAATAATAATAATAATAATGGTAATGGTAATGGTATTGGTAATAATAATAGTAATAGTTATAGTAATAGTAATAGTAATAGTAATAGTAATAGTAATAGTAATAGTAATAGTAATAGTAATAGTAATAGTAATAGTAATAGTAATAGTAATAGTAATAGTAATAGTAATAGTAATAGTGATAGTGATAGTGATAGTGATAGTGATAGTGATAGTGATAGTGATGCTGATGATGATAATGATGATGATGATGATAATGATCATGATGATGATAATAATGACGAGGATGTTGAAGATGATAATATTAAAATGTCGAACTTATTTAGCACTGTAAAGCTAATTAGGAACACTGTAAAAGTAATAAATCAATATTCAGATAGAACATAAACTATTAAGAATCCTAACTTGTGGTAGGCTGACCAGTTGGTTATTTACACAACACGGTCATGGAGTTGGACTCGGGACTACCGAGAACAAATATCCGGATAATCGTAGGGTGGAGAATTTGAACCAGGGACCTCAGCGGCCTACACCACTCAGCCACACAACTTCCCTATAAAAGTGAAACTGATAATATGGAGAAGCGGCTTTATAGACAGGTAACTTGCGTTGAACCGCGGAGAGTTAAAACGCATTTAACTTTTTCGTAGGAACAACCCGTGTTATCACTAGTCGCTAATTGTTGTTGGAGTCCCCGGCTGATGATAGATGGTTATTCCAATTGTATTTTATTGACTTTCAGATATTGAGGAATGTGTAAACGGCAACCACAACTGTTCACCAAATGCTATTTGTGGGAACGTACCAGGATCGTTTCTCTGTAATTGTAAAACTGGATACACTGGAGACGGAGTGAATTGCACGGGTATGTCTGAACTCTTTATACATCTCAGCTTTTCGATTCCACGTGGCCTTATGAAAAAGTATTTATCGATTTAAGAGAGAGCTATTCCACTTTAAAGTGAAATTCTTGTTCAGACAAAAATGAGACTGGAATTGGAATCTCATGAAGGCGTATAAAACTTAATGAATGGACTGTGATGGTGATATCACATTCTCGCTCTGCAGTGCATGCTCATTCACTGCTGAAGCAGCCGCGTTTTCTTTAACTAACCTGTATTTCCGGCCTAGCTACTTTAGTTTTGCTCTCTAGCGGTCGTTCCCTTTGTTGCCTTCCCCATTTTGCTCCAACAGAGCAGCCAAAAAAATTATCTTCGCTTTGAGCGCAATGCAAAACACTAGGGTTGATTGAAGATTACGCGCGTAAATTTCACCAGGAGGTGAACGGACGTAAACTTCCCAAGGGCTGATTGGCTTGGTTATGTGAGAACCCAGTTGACTGTGTTTGTGGGCGGAGTTTGTTTGCGAAGCAAGCAAATTTTATCAGCGCTGTTTTCTCGAAACAATATTTTCACCAGAAGGGGACACTTTAAAGAGCTACAAGTCAAAGGGAATTTGTTCGATTGCTCTCAAATTTGGACAGTAGCTAGTTTAACATATAAGAGAATAAAAACGTGTCTGCGAATTTTTTATTTCCAAATACTTTTTTTTCAAGAGCGATCACTCCATATTTTTTTAATCCTATTTCAAAAATTTCTGTAACTTTTCACTGAAATTGAATATGGCAAATCGAAGATACGTTCTTTTTTAGCGCTTTGGCCCCGTAAACGGAGGAACACAGAGTTTAAGCATGACGTTTACGGCAGACGGCAAACGGCAAAGATTACCTCTGTTTTTCTATTCTTTTCTTGTAATCTTGAAATAAATCATACAAAAATGGAAAAGTGTGTCTTACTATTCACTGCAAATACAGATGTTTTGATTCCACTGTGCAGGGTGCTGAAGGCAGACGGCAAACGTTTTATTTCTGCCGTTTGCCGTTTGCCGTAAACGTCATGCTTATTAGAGAGATTAAGCTTGACGTTACGCCAGACGGCAAACGGCAAAAATGAAACTTTTGCCTTCTGTCTTTAGCTCTTTGAACGGTAGAGTAATAATATTTGTATTTGTGGTGAATAGTAGGAGACATTTTTCTCTTTTTTTGCGATTTAATTAAGGATTAGAAGAAAAGAACACAAACTCAGAGGTCATCTTTGCCGTTTGCCGTCTGCCGTAAACGCCACGCTTAAACTCACTAATCTCTCTAATAAATAAACGAAACACAAAATTCGCTTTGACATGTTACGTTCAAAAAGTGATTCGGGCGCTCGCATTTAGAAGTCGTGAAAATTTCGACAATTCATTTTTTTTTTCAAAATGTTTGGTATAGTCTGATAGCCAGTCCTATAAGCTTTAACTTGATACAGGGTTTTAATATCTACAGCTTAAACCGGACGAGACACCCCTGAAGGTATACTGTAACTTTAATAACTTTGCAACAAAAATTTATTTTCCATTGAACAGGTTTACTGGCAAATCGGTCGTCTATACACTTTCTCTTTCATTTGTTTGTCTGTCTGTAGCTGAACCTCCGACAGTGGTAGACTGTGTCAGTGTTACAAAAATACTCGATATCGATACATACTTCTTTGAAGTGAATGCTGACCATGGGTCCTGGCCTGGCTTTTGCCGAGTTATTTCAAAAGTGGAGATTACTGATAGTGAATCCTACACATTGACGGTTGAAATTATGAATGTTAATGGAAGGGATGGCGTGAACTTCGGGCACCCTGGAGTGATGTACAATGTCGTCGACGAAAACAATTTCGACGTTGTTTACTTCAGGTTGGTTTCTTTGCTAAGAATTTTTCAAAATAAAAAAAACAAAATCTCTTTTAGTTTGGAGATTATTGTTGATTGATAACCGGCCTGGGATCCGTTTCTCGAAGCTTCCGGTAATTACCGGGCCCGCCGTTAGGCTGTTTTGTTTTCCGTTCCAGACGGGAGATTCAAAATTTTTGAAAAGTATACAGTAAAGTTATCGGCCAAAGAACACACCCAGAACAAACCCAACTTTTCTTGAAACTTTGATTTCAAAATATGATTTCGGGCCCGTTAAGTTACCGGGTCTTTCGAGAAACAGGCCCCTGGGCTTAATCTTCCACGATCATAAAGCCCAAACAGCATGCTTATATTATTCAACATTTTTCAACGACTGTGTTACAAATTCCCTCAGTTATGCGAAAATTGTAGCTTCCGGAATTAAAAATTTGAATTCCTATATGAGCTCTGAGACAAGTTGTATTTACCGATTCTAGACAGACAATATAAAGAGGTAACGTCTGTATTTAGAACTGAATTTTTTCAGTCGTTACCTTCTGTGATCAAGCAGACAAAACACCACAAGCGCACAAAGTGGAAGCTCTGTACTCAAGACTTCCTCTTTTCACAATTCCTTTCTCGTACTAATATTATAAAAAATTATTTCATTCAGTTCTTTATTAATCGTATCTATAACAAAAATTCTCGATCGTGATTAGTTCTCCGGGAGCCTATTTGTCACGTAATCGGCGCGCGATCACGTGGGTGTCCAATTACAGCTGTCCGATTTGAACTTTTTGTAGTCGGACACCTGTAATTGGATACCCAAGTGATTTTCACGCCAATTACGCGCACTTCAATGGCTTCCTTAGCAATGTTTTCTACAGTTCTTAAAACTCAGGAAAAGCGCTATTGCTGGTTTTCACATGACGTCACTAAATTTCAAACTTCAGAAATATTGATCCTCCTGAAATTTTACTTTCATGCTGTATAAGAGCAGCTAAAAACTAACATTCATACATATTTTCACTCCGAATGGGTTCTTGGTTTAGTGATAGACTACGCTTGAATTTCTAAGCTTTTGCGTGACGTGACATTTACATGACGGGCGAGAGAGCTTTTATGTTGGTTTAAAAGTTGACTTATTTCGGGGAATTCGGCTATCTGAACAGTTCTTGTATTAGAATAAAGTACTATTGTTACGTTTTTTAGTTATTTGAGATATAAATTCACTCTTTCGTAGCAAAACTCAGTGACAGATGTTTCTGCTAGTTTCCGGCCGCCATGTTGGTGCCCATGTACATGGGCACCAGCATGGCGTCTCCATACAAATCGCTATAAATTTGGGGAAAACGTTCCTTCGCATATCTTCCATGAGAAAAATTGCTGTGACCTGAATCTTGGCGAGAGTCTTTGCATATGTACCTTCTTTCTATTTCCAGATTCTGGACTTACTCTATTGAACGGTTTTGATTTTTTAGTTTGATCTATTTTGAATGGCGTGACAGCGTGACACTGAAAACCAGCTAGCGCTATAGACGTTTTTGCTGAAAAGTTCTCAGAAGATATTCTTTTTTTCCGAAATTTGTTATCTCTCTCTCTTAGTTCCTTGCCCCCAGGTGGGGGATAGGGCCGGAAATTTGTTATGAATACGATTAATTAGTAATTGGACCTCGTGTACAATTCAGGGAGTAATCGCGCTCGTAATTTCAAATCGGCCTCGCGCTTCGCGCTCGTCCGATTTTGAAATTAGTCACTCGATTACTCCCTGAACTGTACTCCACTCGGTCCAATTACTATTATAAATAATCAGTCAGCTTATTGAGGTGGAAGTTTTGAGCTGTTTTGATTGTAACACTTATAATGAGTTAGCCATGACATAGACTCAACGAACCACGCCACTGTGGTTGACAAGGCTCCTGGTTTCCATAAGAGATTTTTCCTGGAGGCCTGTTATTCTCCGAGGGAGACCAAAATGGGGGCAACAAAATGAGACAAAATCCACACTTTATGTTGAATCTCTTCGTCTTTAAAATTACCCTAGCAAGACGAAGGTTCCGTATCAGAGTCTGATATCGAAGATGTTGTTTATAGGACTTAAGTAATTACAAACAGCTCCATCCATTCATTGTTCATAGAAAAAGTATTAAATCAGAGGATAGAAGTCACTCACAAAAGAGCAAGCCTTAAACTGACCAAATTGGTGAATCTCTAAGGTTAAAGTCGTGGACATGCATACTGATCAGTTGACTTGCGCTCTCAACAAACGGTACGAGTGTAAGCACCGGGCGATCTCCTGACCTCAGTGCAGAGCGAAAACGAAATACATGTCCAGCACTGATCGAAAAATATCCATGATTAGATAGCATGGTCAGTTAAACAAGTCATTTGGTGAAGAAATTGAGTAACTTCCTGCAGGAGACAACTGCAGTTTTAACAATTTTTCAATTGTTACAACAATGAATTGCTTTTGTCTTTCGGTTTACGTAGACCACACGGACAAAGCATCTGCTACCAACTTGGGTACGTTTTTAATGGAGCGTGGTCGGACTCTGTCTCAGGCTCCTGTCCCAATGGCAGCCCAAGCGGCGGAGTTTGGTTCACTGTTCGTGTTGAAGTCTCCTTACACAAAAGCGTCAATATCTACCTTAACAATGATCTTGTGACTTCACCTACAGCAAAATTTAACACAAAAGGCCGCGGAGGAGTGCTGGTTGCCAACGGATATAAGAATATAATCCAGTTTAGGGGATTTGACATAATCAAAAATGTGTAAATCACTTTTTAAAGAGGGAAACCTTTCTGTCTATTATTTTTAGTCTATTCTGGCACATATACCATTAACTTCTATAAAAAAACTACAGAAATTCTGTACTAAAAAAGCAAGCTTTAGTAAGATGGTTAAAACCTGATTAAGGATGAATGCAAACGAAGCCAAGCTTGATATATCACTGGATTCAGTGGTAGCCGTAGGTTAGCTGTGAATTAAAAGTACCCTTTTCCCACAAGGCTTTGCACACAATACAATTGAACAATGAAGTTTTAAAGTTGGAAACTCAAACGTGCACTGTTACTAAACGTATATAATGAGCATTAAAAACACTTTCAACCTTTTTTTGATTCCTACATGTGTACCACAGCCTCATCATCTTCATTCAAACTACTTAACCGATATAACTTTGCATTGCATGATGCACACAACTTTTCGGGATGTACATTACTAGTATCATTTCACTGAGAACAGCTTCGAATAATTCTTTCCCCTGATGTCTGCCATTCCTTTTTAGATTCTTACCACACAATCTACAGTGTTTCTTGAGGAAATCTCGGTGCTTTTTCCACCTTTTGCGCTGCGTGACATTCAATGCCGACTCAAGAAGGTTGTCGCATAGCCTGAATTTCAGCCGCCGCCTCCTCTCGCTAAATCTTGGGCTTAGCGAGAAGAGGAGGCGGCTGGGAGTAATCATTGTTTTGTGACAGAACGTTTTGTTTCGTATGGTCCAAATTATAAGGAAGGGTTTATGAGCAAAATGACATAAGACTCATTACTAGATGTTGCGAATGAAATATTTTACAGCGTCACGAAAACTGCCAATTTTATGCTTTTGGCAGGAGACGGCGCGACGAGCCCTGACGAAGCGAAATATCAAATGGCTTCTGACGCGACGAGAAAATCATTTCAAATCAAACCTTGATAAAGTCTTTCATTTGCCAGGGTTTCAGGCAAAAATTATTTTTTAAGCGAATTTGAGTAGGTGGTCCTTAGAGATACAGCCTCTTACAGCGCTGATTATATTACCGTGAACACCTAAAATATGTCTGGAATGTTTATTGTGTTGTAACCAATCACATGTGAGATCTTCACACCACAGAAACCACAAGGCAACGAATGGTTTCCTATCGGCCGCGGAACAAATTATTTTCGTTTTGTTTTAACGTTCAGTCTTTTTACAAGTTAGTTAACAGTTACCTTTCCTTCCCATTTGTTTGCAGTATGTGCTACACTGATAGCGAAGAATACAGGTTTGAGCGATTTTGAAATAAATTACAAAGCCGATGTGCCGGGCGGACGCACGCGACGGTTTGGCGTGCGAATTTCCAAACTTTTTTAACGATCGAAATCGGTAGTTAGTTACGCCTGATCAGAAATGAAAACATCACGATTGTTCATTTTTTATTACCACCGTTTTCGTTGATACGCGACTTTGAAAAACAAAACACCTGCGGAAACGTTTCCAAAATTTCCGTCAGTCTTGCGTGTTATTCGACAGATCGGATCGAAATCCACCAATCACAGCCACTATTGTGACCTTCAGACCTTCTTTACGTCATGCTAGCGGGCTATGATTGGTGGATTTCGATCCGATCTGTCGATAACGTGTATGATTGACAGAAATTTTGGAAACGTTTCCGCGGGTGTTTTGTTTTCGAAAGTCGTGTATCAACGGTGGTATTTTTATGTGATGTCGTTACATGGAAAGCTGGTCGCCGTCGCGTCGCGTGGGCCTCTAAATTTTTTCTTTCTAAACTCGAACGATGACTTGGATGCCGTCCTCAGCACTGATCTTGGGGAACAGCGGTGTTTTAAATTCCTAATAAGACAGTTTGTGAAAATAATTTGTTCCGTTGCCGATAGGAAACGGTTAGTTGCCTGTGGTTTCTGTGGTGTGAGGATTGGTTACATCACAATAAACATTCCAGACATATTTTAGGTGTTCACGGTAATATAATCAGCGCTGTAAACAGTAAATGAGACAAATACTTGTGAAAAAATAGTTCATGGTTGCAAAAATCATGATGTCAATCGGTGCGGTGAATTCTTCCCCCTTCTTTGCTACGAAACTGTCCTCCTGAGAAAGCGACTCCGAGATAGAAAACAGCCGAAATATTAACATACAAGCCAAGAGTAACAGGAGTCCTTTAATGATTTGATTCTGGTTGAGCGCTCTCTGTAAACTGACCGTTTAATGTGGACTTATTGTGTTCTGCGAAACCAAACGAAATGAGTTGCAGAAATACTTCTCTAGTTTGCCTAGAAATGGGAGCGTTTAATTGAAGGCAAATTTAAAATGCAACAAGTCTAGTGAATGAAAACTTACCGCGCGCTAGAATTTTCTCCTTGAAGGTTTTCCTTTTAAGTACTCTTCCGAGATCATCCTTAATTTCTTAACAGCTTAGCTCCCTGTGGAAAGCGGATGCTCTTTGTTGCTTTGCCTTGATTTAACTAGGCCTAATATTATAATGAAATTGTTGAATACGAAATTGACAGCTGCAAATTTGAAATTTCATGTTAATGAAAAACTTGAAATTCTTCCTTATTCCAGAATTAATGATTAACAAACAGTGTTGCCTTTAAGATCATATGAAGTGAGTGAAAATTAGAGAGATGACAAAAATGCAAGGAAGAAAGGTCGACTAAGTAAGTTTGCCATCTGTTTGAATGAGGGGAATTAAAATATATTTTTGGTTCAGGAATGTTTTCAGTGCTTACCTGTATTACTTTAAGCTTTTTAATCTGTATGTAGGAGAAATATATATGTCTGAATTTATGAAAACCGTGTCAACTTTGCAGCAAAACTTTTTCGCCTGCCTGCCGGCGATAGCCGGCAGGGAGGCTTCTGTGGTACGTCTAAACCCAAGGGGGCTTGCGTCAAGGAGGCTTGCAGCAGATAGCCCTGGTGTCTGGCTACTAGCTGATACCAAGTAGGGGGCCCAGGAATTATCCCCAGGAGGGTGGGCTGGGTGACAGAGAGGGGCATTTTCCTCACTGAGGGTTAAAATGCTGATTTTGGTTACGGGACAGCTCTGGCCAGCCAGTTGCCTGGGAGCTGAGAGACCAGACAGACACAAGCTAGGTTGCTGAGTACTCTAAGTGCTGGCACACTGCCTGTGGATGATTAAGTGAAAAAGCCTGTGTATTTTTCTGGAAAAGTCCCAGGCTGTTGGTTTTGTTATGAGCACGGTTTTCATAAATCCGGACATATATATTTGTCAAGGGAACTAATTTGTGAAAACTTGTGTTTCAAGTAACTTAACACCAGTGAGTGGTAACACTATATAAACAACCGTTGAATTGGATGTCCCAATTTCAATTTTAATGCTAGTGGTGAAAATTACGACTAAATTTTTCAAAGAAGCACTTTTATTGCCACATAAACTTGGCATTTTAAGCGAAAAATACTAAACTACCGGTTAGCTAAATATTTAAATATGGAAAAGGCGGAACCATTAGGGCCGCCTTTCTTCCTCAATAAGTAAGCCTGAGTTGTTGTTTGAAAACGATTGTACAACAATCTTTATTTGATTTTTTTCTGTACGTCGCTGTAACAGTGTTTTCATTCTATTCTGTAAAGACTTTTCCTGTAATTTTTATATTCATCTCGTTGTGTTATTTTGGTCAGACTCTTTTGGAATCATAAAGAAAATGGGGAATGAAAAAGATTTCGACTCTCGTTTTCGGTCGAAGGAAAATATGGTAATGATTCTCGTACGCAAGCGCAGTGCCGTTATGCGGGGGCTGTGTAAGTTCTTGGGCAAGCCTGGGTGTCAGTTTGATACTTGATTGACAAGTGCCGTCCAGGTCGGCGTAAAAGAGCGAGGGCACAATCATTTGGCAGAGAAGTGTAATAGCTGTTTAAGTTAGCGGTGCACTACGAGCAATAAAGGAGACGTTTTCAAAAGAAAAGAACGCGTTTGTCCATTTGTAAAAGAGGTCGTCTCCCCCCGAAAATCTTGCTTTTACACCTTTCAAAGAACCAAGTAATTTGTTAATTGGAAACTTGTTATTTCAAGGAACCAGTAGTGATACCATAGCGTTATGTACCCTCTTATACCCTCTTAAATCGGGGGTAGAAGGGGAATATTTCAACTTAAGATATTCCGTATTCCGCTGTTCTCCAGGGGTGAATATTCCCATTCCTTGATAATACTTCAAAAGATATTTTCTTGTTAGTTTAGTTTTTAAGTGCTAGGTTAAAGTTAAGTTTTACTTGATACTTAAGAAAATGATTATTCATCCTATTTGAACTTGACTCTGAAATATTTCTTTTTTTTAACCCTCGCGCTGATAGTAAGAACCCTATATGTATGGGTTATTGACCAAGTGTGAGGTCAAGATGGCTGGATATTGGCCAAGTTCTTTTTTTGCGTGTTTATGGACCGAGACGAAGTCGAGGTCCATAAACTCGCAAAAAAAAAAGAACGAGGCCAATATCCAGCCATCTTGACCGAACAAACTTGGTCAATAAAGGATTTATTATATGGCTTTTGGTGAAATTTTGCTTTCGGGATGCAGCGGGTAGTCCCGAGCGGGCAAGATAGCTCCATCTTGCCCGCTCGGGTAGCCAATCACAGCGCGCGATTTGGTTCATCTTGCCCGCTCACGGAGCTAGCCATATAATAAACAGTTTTATTGAAAAAAAAAGAAGAAAAAAAAAAAACATTGAACTCTTAACCAATATAACATACCAAGAAACAATTGGTTTCCTTGCTCTGCTTCGCATTGAGCAGGGCTTTCCTTTTCAAACAAAGTTGAAGTCGATGAAAGGGAAGCAGGCGGAGGCAATTTGGGCTCGTAGCGGGCAAGCTGAGCGCCGAAGGCGCGAACAACTGGGGGCTCCGGGGGCATGCTCCCCCGGGAAATTTTGAAAATCTAAGTGCTCTGAGACGCAATCTAGTGCAATTTGGGTGCCCAAATAAAGGAAATGAATAGGCTTAATAAACAACGGAGGTGGACTCTCGAATGAGCAAGGTCAGCGGTAGAGCGACGCTTGCACATGATCAGGAATCAGTACCTTAGGAAGCCCGAATTGAGTATTGATTGAAAGCATCACAGAGTAGTCTGTGTTATAATTTCGCTTAATTAATAAATTTATTAAGCTGGCCGAGTATTCCCTATTCTCGCTTTTGCATGTGTTTTAATGAAATATTCCGTATTCCTTACATTTTTCAGGTAAATATTCAATTTTCCTAAGATTTTCAAGTACGATATTCAATATTCAATATTCCCCTTCTACCCCCGATCTTAAATAAAGGGGGTAAGTTTCAAAAGAAACTACGATGTATCAAATGGGTTGACAACGTGAATTAGCCACCGTAAAGAGATTTGAATGCCGATGTTTCGAGCGTTAGCCCCTCGTCGGAGGAAGAGCCAACCCAGTTGAATTAACTTGTAAGCCAGTTGAATTACCTTGTAATAACCTTTTAAGACTGGCTTTCACTAGCGACGGAGTCGAACTTGGACTCGAAGTCGTAAGATCGCTTATGATCTACTGAAAATCGAAAATTGGAGTCACTGCATAAACAGAGTCATAAGCTTGACAAAATCGAAGTCGGAAGAATCAGAACGTTTCTACTTCTTCCGATTCCGTTTACGACACGCAAGCTTAT
>JAHPZR010050414.1:17500-24306 GCA_019787425.1 Platygyra sinensis | reverse complement strand
TAAGCCCTGTTACGGTCTCCAGGCGGGTGGTCTTATCCTGCATCTGGCTGTGGCCGTGTGACAGGAGCGCCAGGTCGTCGGCGAAGTCAAGGTCATCTAGCTGCGTCCATAGTGTCCACTGTATCCCGGTGTTCCTACCTGTTGTGGTGGTCCTCATGATCCAACCGATGACCAGGAGGAAGAGGAATGGTGACAGCAGGCACCCCTGACGGACTCCAGTCTTCACTTCGAAGCTTTTGGACAGCTGACCGGCGTGGGCGATCTTGCAGCTCAAGTCTTTGTACGTGCACCTGATGAGGGAGATGATCTTGTCAGGTACTCCGTGGTGCCTTAGCAGCTTCCACAGTATCTTTCTATCCACGCTGTCAAAGGTCTTCTTGAAGTCAATGAAGTTGATGTAAAGAGTTCTGTTCGTTAAGGTGGTCGTGAAAAGCGTCAATTTCGTCTCTATGAACGACGGTAAAGGTGTCGTCAACGTAGCGTAACCAGAGTGGTGTTGTTTGTCAGCAAGTTGCAAGGGTGCGTTCCTCTACGTGTTGCATCACAATTTCTGCGACAACAACAGAAACAGGCGACCCCGTGGCTGTTCCATGTAACTGTTTGTAGTGTTTACAGTTGTACTGAAAGTAAGTCGATGTAAGGCAAAAGTTCAGTGAGTCCATGATGTCTTCTGTCGGTAACGTAACGGTAGTTTAACGGTGGATTGTTGTACAGCAGTTTCGGTACAATGTAACGCCAATTGAAGTGGAATACTGGTGAACAGTGATTTCACATCAAATTAGACACAAGTTTGTAGTCGTCAGGTATCTGTACTGTCTTAATTGCGTCAATAAAGTTCTCCGTCGCTTGTAGTTTCCATCTTGATTTGTCAGTTAAAGGTTGCAGCATGGTCGTCAAGTACTTAGACAGTTGATAAGTAGGGGACCCACAGAATGAGACTATAGGTCGCATCGGTATACCAGGTTTGCGCAGTTTCGGTAGTCCGTAAAGTTTAGGTGGTTGCGGTACTGAGCACCTCAGTCGATAGTAGAAGATTTCACTTTATGACTAACAAAACGTACTATAATAGGACTGGATATCTTTCTTTTCACTCCGACAATTTCGAGGGAGTTTTTTTTCTCGAGTATTGCTCTAAATCGTCCAAGTCATGGTACAATTCGTCTATTTCATCCCTTGTATGTATGTATGTAAATCTTTATTTAAACACGGAAAATCATCAGTTAAGCTTAAGTTAAAAACTAAAACTAATTACAACTGCTTTACATGATTGCCGTGTGGGAATCCGATATATCAGCTACCTTCTTGATATTTCGCTTAAAATGCTCAACGGATGTAGCATTTTTTAAGTTTTTGGGCAAGTTATTCCATAGCATGGCCCCGCTGTAAGAGAAGCTTCGTTTCAAATAATTGGTGCTTGGTTTGGACAGGGTCAGCCTTCTCTCAGAGTTTCTTAAGTTATAAGCAGAGTGACGCTGAGAGAAAAGACTTTGTAAATATTCCGGAGCAAGGTCATTCATGGTTTTATACATCATTAAGGCTTTTTGTTTCTTTCGGCGAAGAGATAGCCTCTCCCAGCTGAGGGTGGAGAGAAGGTGGTTTGAGCTCGCATCAAAGGGTGATTTAGTAATAACTCTGGCTGCGCGATTCTGTAATTTTTGTAGCTTATCACTCAAGTAACTACTCAAACAGTCCCAGACGGGGCTGCAGTAATCAAAATGAGGCATAATTAAGGTGTTATAAATTAGAATTGCAGTTTCTTTGGATATAAACGGCCGCACACGTTTTAGGGCGCCTATAGCTGAAGAGACTTTCTTGCAAATCTCTTCAACGTGTTTACCCCAAGAGAGGTGAGCATCTATGGTAAGACCCAAGGATTTGGTATGAACGACTCTCTTGATAATTTGGTCATCAATTCTGATTTCTACATCGTCACATTGGGCAGATAGCCTTTGTCTTGATCCAATAATCATTAGCTCAGTTTTAGCAACATTTAGACTGAGCTTGTTAGCTTTCAGCCAACTGCTAAGGTTATTTAATTCAGGGGTTAGAGCTAGCTTAAGTTCTGTTAACGTTTTAGCAGATAACGTAAGGTTGGTGTCATCGGCAAACATTCTTGGTACGGCGCCCCGCAGGGAGTTGGGAAGATCATTAATGTAAATTAAAAATAGCAAAGGACCCAATATGCTACCCTGCGGCACGCCGCAACTGAGGGTACGAGCAGATGATAGTTTGCCACTGACATTACATCTTTGGGTTCGGCCACTTAAGTACGACGAGAACCATTTTATGGCTGCCTGATCGACACCTAAATATGACATCTTACACAAGATGATCTCATGATCAATGGTATCGAATGCCTTAGTAAGGTCAATAAAGACAACGCCATTTAAAAGGCCATTGTCGATGTTTACTGACCAAGCATTTGTTGCCTCAAGCAAAGCCGTGAGCGTACTATGTAATGAACGGAACCCTGATTGGCAACCCAGTAGCAATTTATTATCATCTAGATAATGGAAAAGTTGATTATAAACAATTCTTTCGAAAACTTTCGAAATTATAGGGATTACAGATATTGGTCTGTAGTTGTTAGGGTCAGATTTAATGCCCTTTTTAAAAACTGGAGTCACTTTGGCCGTTTTCCAATCGTTTGGATATATCCCAGTGAGAATAGACTTTGAGAATATTGAGGTAAGAGAGGGTGCGACGATATTAGCAGCCATTTTCAACAATTTACTCGGAATCATATCAAGACCGGTGGCTTTCTTTTCATCAATTTTCGACAAAATTTGCAGAAAGATTTTTCGTTTAGCCATAGCTAATGGTTACGTGGCGAAAACAAATATCTTGAACGTGTTTTAATCATTAACTATATGGTTTAGCTGCATTTGAAATTTGATTCTCAATTCCTTGTTGGTGTTTTTCATCACTTAGCACGGTCTTTGTCGCCAACAGCTCGCCCTCCAATCTCCTAAGCGACGACTTCAGTTCACCAACTTCGTTCGAGAGATTGCTGTTTTCCTTGAGGATATTTTCTGTGGTTCTTTGTATACTAATAAGTAAATTTTGAATATCGTAAGGGTTGGGTTCATTTGTAATGTCAACCTTTTCTGCTTTTTCCACAGGGCGCCCACACGTTTCTGAGCTTTATTCATATGTTCCTGCTTTTTGTTGATATTTTGTTAGGGAGAAGACAGCCCTGATCAAGGCTCATGGAAAAAGTTGGACTTCATACCCGAGATGTATATGGGTGCAATTATTGGAAGAAATCGCGTGCATCTGAACAAGATACCACAAAAAACCGGGGCAACACTGAGAGTCTTCAAAAAAGGTGCTAATAGCTCGCTCTGGGTCAAGGGCTCTATTAAGAGTCAAAAGAGAGCTATTCGGGAAGTGAAAGAAATCGTGGTAAGACCTGACGCATCATTACTGTTTTGAGAGAATATTTCTGATAATCACCAAACGTTTCTGGTAAAACTATATTCGCCTCATAAAAATAATATTCCTGAAATTTTCTGAGAATTATATATATGTCTGGATTTATGAAAACAGTGCTAAAGAATTGAAATTGCGCGCTAAGCGAGCGTTTTCTTCTCGCCAGAAACTCTCCAAAGGCGACAATATGAAAATTAAAAGGAGAGTCAGTCCTTTTTCTCTTCCTTCACCCGTTTATCTTCCTTTCATTGTCATCCGTTCTCTATTTTTTGCTCTTTTACATGGCTTGGAGGCGGCCGAAAAGAGTACTGAAATCAAGGAGAAATCGCATTCTTTAGCACCGTTTTCATAAATGCAGACATATCTGAATTGATTAGAACGTTTTTCAGGGGTCCAGACTAACCTACCAGACACCGTCTTACAATCATTTTATTCTCAGTACATCAATTCGGTGAGACGCTCACTGTCAGGTAAATACACAGTGCGTCTTGTTCATGTGGATACGACCCAGTTGGACCTGGAACACGAATTTAAGCTGTCCAGAGAACAACCTCCAGATGACCGCGACTCTGGCGAAACGATTTATGAATTGAAATCATCAGAGCAGCGTTCACAAGATATACAGGTAAAGAACAATTTCAGTTTTAATTGGACATAACCCTTGTACCAGAATAACTTTAAGCTAACTTTAGGTACATGTTATTCCTTTTTGCATTTTCTAAAAGCTAAAGATATAAATAATAATAATAAATTACGAATATAAAAGTATTTCTACGCCAAATCCACTGATTGGACGCTTTACATTAGAGATTATTAAAACCCTAAAAGAAAACGAAAAAAAGGGTAGCAAATAATAGGTCGGAATAAACTTAGTTAAAATTCTTAGATATTTAGACTAGGTTTACCCTAGAGGAAATTGTTCCGGATTCGTGACTAATCTGGAGCGTTCTAGATACCGAATTGGTTTTGCCGTTTACATATAGGTGGACGAATCCGAAATAAAAACTCCCCGGTTTGGATGGGATGCTAGTCCATCACAGGGTTACCCCCAGCATTAAAGTCACTGGTATCGCCGTTCGATAACTGCAGCAATCGCGCGCGCTCATAGGCTAATTTTTACTGTCAATAAGCAGACAGACACATGAATTTATAATTTATACGATGTGGCAACGAGTGAGAGCGGACAATTTGACAATTTGTTATCGTAAAAAAACAAATCAACTTCATGATGATGAATGGATGCCAATGCAGCCACAACACTACTGGAATATATGACTTGAAATTAAAGACTTCAGTCATAACATTTCCAAAGTTGTCTGCGGATCCACCCGGCGATCCACAGCAACTTTGACAATGTTATGACGAAAGTCATGATCAACTACAGGACAGACGCATGAAAAACTGACGTCAGTTTGTTACATACAATGACTAACCATTTGACTAGCTACAGCAGTTTCTGTCATTTCTTAAGGCAGACCTTGGTTTTATGCACATGATGCGAGAAGCAACCTGAAGCAATTGCTACAAATCTCGCAATCTGATTGGCTAATTTGCCGTTGTCGATAAGAGTCCAGACAACGCTGCTCGCGTCAAAGTATCACGCAATGCCTTTTTCAGCTCGCGTCCTAATCACTCCATGACAAGTACTCGTTGTCTATAAGAGTACAGACAACGCTAAACCACATTCGATTTGTTAAATTGAACAGGATGGACAGGATAGCTTCACTGGCATGGAAAGATTAAGAGATAAGCTCAGCATGGTGTTAAAAACAATTCAGAAAGAAAAGGAAGAAGAGAAGGTTATAGTAGACGTATGGTCTCACTTCGGCCACGCCTACATAACTCACGTTGATGAAGGTGAGTGAGATTTTTTGTTTGTGCCTACTGCATGTAGAAAAGACAGCGGTTTGTCTCCATTTCGATGGACGTGCAAGTTGTAGAATTATCTTTATAAAACGATTCAATTTTGGCTTTTACGCTAGCTATAAACTCATTTGAATGTCTCGTGTTACCTCTCTAGGCCTTCTAGGCCTCCTTCTCGGTTGTACTCGGTGCGCGTGGTGTTATGGGAGAGCTCGAATTCCTGCGCATAACTTAAGAGACCAGATGGAATATTTCCTCCACCTATTTCATTCTGTTTCAGCTGATCTGGAGGAATATTTTACTCTTGAGGAAATCAGAAAAAAAGTTGAGGACCAAAAGCTTGGTTGGAGAATAAAATTTAAAGGAGGTTTAGAAAAAATAGAAGTTGAACACATTGAGAAGAATCTGGAATCCCGTGCAGCTAAAGAGGAAGTAAGATACGACTTTACCTTCTACACTCCTACTTGTCGATATGTTCGTGTCAAGGTAAGCTTTTTTTTTATTTCATCGTATTTGATAACTCAGGAGAAATATTTTTTCAGAGTGTACAAGGGTAAATTGGGATATAAGAACATTAGCACCCAGCCAGGGGCGACCTGCACCGTTGACAAGGTTCTTGTAATAAATTTGACCAAACGAAACAATAGGAGCTAATAGGTAAACACACATTGCCTTCAGCCGTAAGAACAAAAAAGAAGCGGATTAACAAGAACGAATTAAAATAGAGGTTTTAAGTTTAATAGTGCAGATCAACTGGAGATCCCAGGCAAATCATAGGGCAAAGGAATCCGTCGGGTGTATTGGACAACCTTTGAGAAGCTGGAGGGAGCTAAGGGGGGGGGGGGGGGAGAACGCAGTTAATGCTATAGGACAACGTGTTAAAGTACTGATTTAAGGTACTCGGCGAACATCAAGTGTGCACACAGCCTATATGGATTCAGATCAGATCATTGGCTTTCTACAACAATGTAAATATTAAGTGACTGAACAAGTTGGTGTTTGGTAAAGAGCAGACACATGGAGCTCCCGCTTTACTCATGCAGGAAAGAAATTGGATCTAACATGGCTACGACGTTATTGCGTTTTGAATACCATTTTGTGTGCTACTTTGAGGTGCATCAGGTACTAATTAAGCAACCCTCTCGCATTTTATTGGTAGATGCGCGAGCCTTTAGGCGAAATGTGTATACCAAGAAAATACGAGTGACGAGTGGGATATTCCATGCATGGTGGTACACGATGCACTACATTCTGTAACATGGTATAAGATAGTGTACACTATCTTATACCATGTCACAGAATGTAGTGCATCGCCAACACAGTCTATGCGCGCGACATTCGCCTGGCGCATGATGGAAAGGTTGGAAGTAATATGTAATATATCAAACACGAGAGACAGTGTTTCATCGAGATATCCGAACACCGAGAAGAGAGTTGAAAATACGACGCGCAGCGGAGTATTTTTGACGAAATTCGAGGTGTTTGGATAGCCGATGAAACACTGTCTCGAG